>BQNB010040357.1:0-47466 GCA_026074375.1 Tanacetum coccineum
TAAAATGGATAAAGATCTACAGGGGAAACCAGTCGATCCCTACACATTACCATGGTATGATTGGTTCCTTAATGTATCTTACATCCAGCAGACCAGACCTAGTATTTGTAGTGTGCATGTGTGCCTGGTATCAGGCAAAGCCTGCCGAAAAGCACCTACATGCAGTTAAGTGGATCTTTCAATACCTGAAAGGAACCATTGACATGGGTATTTGGTATTTGAAAGATTCTTTCATTACTCTAACAGCATATGTAGATGCAAACCACGTCGGGTGTCAAGATACTAGACAAAGCACATCTGGAAGTGCATAATTCTTAGGAGATTAACTTGTTAACTGGTCATCCAAAAATCAAAAGAGCATTGCTATCTCCAGTACAAAGGCATAATATATTGCTTTATCTGGGTGTTGTGCTCAAATCTTATAGATGAGATCACAACTAACAGACTATGGGCTTAAATTCAACAAGATTCCTCTGTACTGTGATAACAAGAGTGCAATCTCTTTATGTTGCAACAATGTTCAACACTCGAGATCCAAACATATAGGTGTGAGATACCACTTTATTAAGGAGCAAGTGGAGAATGGAGTAGTGGAACTCTACTTTGTCAGAATTGAATATCAACTTGCAGACATCTTCACTAAAGCCTTGCCATGAGAAAGATTCAACTTCATGGTCAAAAAGCTAGGTATGAAAAGCATGTCTTCTGAAACGTTAAAGAGTCTGGCAGAGGAAGAGGACGAGTATTAGTGGTAACTCGTGTTATATCTTGTGTATCATATGTATATAAGAAAATATAAATACCCAAAAAGTTTTTTTTATTTTATATAAATTTTTCAAAAAGAAAATATAAAAACCCAAAAAGATTTTTTTATTTTATATAAATTTTTCAAAAAGAAAATATAAAAATATAAAACCAGAAAAGAAAATAGAAAATTAAAAAAAATCAGAAAATATAAAAAATAGGTGTTTCATAACATGTCTTCTGACAATCGATAACATTTACGGCCTATTATAGCAACCCGGATCATCAAATTTTTGAAAAGGCAATATTTCCGTCAAAAAAGAAAACTGACCTCTCGCAACGGAATTTAATATTTTCTCGGTATTGTCTACTTCATGACCATGCAAAGGCTTGTGTTTACTTTGCAACACAATCCGTGCTTTCTATATACAATAAATGTACGTGTCAGTGCATTTATTTGTTAAAAATAAAAGAAATCTTATTTTTTATGGTGTTGATTTAAAAAGGAACTTAATCATATCAATGTTTCATCAAAAATTAATTTTCAAAGGCATTTGACCACTCAAACAATGACTACTGCTCTTTAACTAGAAAACGGGTCATCATTTGAGGGGAAGAAATTGTCAAATAATCTTTTAAAAAAATTCATCATGTGACAAAAGGAAAAAGGTCTTAAACAATAAAGGATTAATATTTAAAGGGGAGTTAATTAAATTTAACTTATTTGTGCTTTATATGTTATGTCTTTAATCCTTTAGGACCTTAATAACAAAATAAGTAGCTTAGTTTAGTAGGTAAAACCTTTAGGGACTATTTGTGCTAAAAGTCTAACTAGATTTTGCCTTAGGAATGTTATTAAAGAAAAATAAAAGGGATATGAAAGTTGAGGGGGTGAAACTGCCAAAATTGAAAAGTTTTAAACAATAACACCCACCCTTTTTTTATCACACAAACACAAACACTCCATTTTTCTTTATCCACCATTGCTAGAACTCGAATTTCTTAAGAACACAACAAATCGTGTGTTTCAATACTTAAGGTAAATTACAAATATGTTTCTTACATCCTAAACAACTTTTAATCAAAAGGAATTAAACAAATATCCACAAATTGGACCGAAAACCCTAAATCTTGATTTAGGGTTCTTTAAAATTAAATGTGTTTTTTTGTTAAATTGATTGGGGTGTTTTGATGTTTAAGGGTTGTAGATTACTCGTTTATAGGCGATTATACACATAACATTAGGGCATTTTATTCAAGATTTGTATTAACTGGACGATTTGATACTAAATAACACTAGGCGATTTATACATAGCAATTAACACTACGCGATTTATACCTGAGATTTACACTGGGCGATTTATACCTTTAATTTTGCAGTAGGTGATTTATACAGGGTATTTTCCTAAGATTCTAATGTGTTTGGAATATTGACTATCGTTTGAACCATATTTGTTTGTTGACCCTCTCAAGTTACCATCTGATCTTTGATCAGTCAACCTGTGTTATACATGTATGCTTGATAATTTGTGTTTAATCCCTAGTTAATAATCAAAGCTTGCATCTTAAAACTACCTGCATGAAACAAATTGTCAATCAGTTATATATACCTGTTTGTATATAAACTGTATTGGATAATTCTTAGCAGATTCATGAACACTAGTCCACTTAACAAACTGCTATTAGACAAGGCTTGGTCTCATCCTGAAATCGATCAAGATTGGCAAGTGCAACATGAGAATCATTCCCACAATATCAAAGAAGGAACCTACTTATCAAGTTGTATTGGATGCTCTTGCACTCTCTCCTCTCTACCCAACTTTCCTAATCACAACAGAAGTCCCGAAAATATATATGCAACAGTTCTGGAGCACCATCACCAAGATTAAAGACTCTTCTTTGTACCAGTTCAAGCTGGACAAGAAAAAGTGCAGAGTTGATGTAGAAGTCGTATTGTTACATTCTCCATCCTCCATTCAGTCCTAGACATCCAATCAAGAATTGTTAACCTCCTTCTTTGATGAAGAAATTGGCTCATTTCCAAGGAACTAGGCGACAAAGAGACATGAATCCTCTGTCACTAAAAGTGATTACTGACCATATGCACCAACCTTGGAGAACCTTCGTTGCTGTCATCACCGATGCCTTTTTGGAAAAACTACAGGTCTTGATAAGATTAGACTTTCAAGAGCACAAATCCTGTGGGGGATGTTCTATAAGAAGAATGTAGATTATGTTGAACTACATTGGTAAGACTTTATATTCTAGATAGACAACAGATTCACTAAGGCTATCATTTCTAAAGATAAGTCAATATCTATGAGGAACAAACTATTCATGCACACAGTCCAGCATGACATTATTTTGGGCTATTTGAAATTTGTCTCCAAAACTGATGACTTATCCATGCATATTAGCTATATTCCCTGCAGAATGACTAATTAAAGATACAAAACTCTCTTGCCTATAAGACTTTTCTAGCATATGCTACAGGAGTAATCACTCCCAAGAAAGCCTAGGAAATTTAAGAAACCGGAGCTTCTTTTTTCATCAAAGAAGAAAACTCTTGTTGCTATTAAAGAGCCTGTAAAGAAACTGCCAAGAAACCTGCTGCTAGAAGACAGTCTGCTGGTGTTCAAATCGGAGACACTCATGGTGTGCCGTGTCAAAGTAAGCACCGATGGGCAAAAGAAGCAAAGTGATTGAATTGATGTATGAAGCCGCATTACTTGAGGAAGCTCAGTTGGAAAAGGCTATCAAAAGAAGCAAACAAGAAACATACATTCATCATGCAAGTGGCTCAAGTGAGGGAGCTGGTTTAGAACCAGAGGTTCCTGATGAGCAAAAAGGCAAGTCAATTGACACAAGTGAAGGAACAGGTTGAAAAAACCAGGGTTCCCGATTGATGTGTTATTCCAAGCTTAAATTTATAATAACTAGAAATAACCAGTTGTTGACAAAAAAACAAACACTCGGGAATATATTCGTTCGTAGTATAGATAAGCTTTTTAGGTATCCCAGGTCGTTCCACGGAATTGAAAGTTTTCACAGTTTGTAATTAAGGTGCCAAGGTTAATAAGATTGTCACGAAACAATTAACCAAATCTTGCATATATCGGATATTATAACAAAAGCAATTAAAAGATGATTCAATCAAATGATTAAGGTATGTTTGTTTAGGCAATGATCACTTAGATAATGATGTGTTTGGAATAGTGTTTAAAATAGAGTTATCACAAGTTATAAATCCTTTCGGCCTTTAAATATAACTAGTGATTATATCGATTAATAACAACAAATCCTTTCGGCCTTTATAAGTTATTATAACCAATATATTAGATGGATTGATAGAACACATATATAAAGAAACCTTTCGGCCTATTTTCTTATATAAAATATGTTTTACAACCAAATCAATAAACTCATATCCAAACACTTCATATCCAAGATCCATTAATGCGCGAACAAAACACAAGATGACTACTCATGATCATAGAACAAATACACTAAAATTTCATCATGGATTCACAAGGATTAGATTCAAAAAGTAACAAAATCAGAAAGCCAATTCCAAGAGCAAAGTAATGATATTTCAACAAGAATTTTCCAAGAACACTTTAGGTATATTCATTGAGCAAAATCGGAAACTAATGAACAATTCCGTCACAATTTGCTTATGAGATTTGAAATAACACGACAACTATGCCTCTTTGATGGATCAAAAACTAAGAAAATTGTTGAACAGCACCGAGCCTACCAACTCTTCAAGAACTTTGATTCTAATGGTGGTGATGATTTGTGTTATCAAGGTAGTTTGGATCAAAGGTTCTCAGGCCTTTATCACAAAAAACACCCCTTCTAATGATTCTAAACGAATAGGGAATTGTGTGTGAGAGTTGTAAGTGTGTATAAAATGAGAGAAATCATTCTCTATTTTAGGCTGATTTCAGGTAGAAGTGCGGCGCACTTGAGAAGAAGTGCGGCGGTTTTGGGAACTCGATCAGAAGTCGGCGGTTTTTTTTGGGAACTCGATCAGAAGCTGCTGCGCCAAGGAGAAAAGTGCGTTCGTACAATTGCCTTTTCTTGGATCTTCTTCTTGAGATTTGTATGTGATGATATGATAAGTTATATTTCGTCCCAAGCACCAAAGAAGGGTATTTATAGGCTAGAGATAACTTGGGGACAAGTTGAGAATGTATGTGGATGGATTATGGGCCAGATTCGTGAATTAACTGCATTTCCCTAAAGTATGTTGTACTTATTTGTAAAACCGTCTGCTCAAGTAATATTTTAGCTTGTGAATGTTTTTCTAAGTTGTAGATAATTTAATTCTCTTTCCGTGACGGCTTGAATAACTCAATCCGAGTTCGTATGACCGAGTTATGACCAAAACAGTGAACAGGTGTCGGGGGATCTTTATCTTGAGTTTACTTCTTCGTTTAAGCTTCTTATCTCGTGTATTCTTTCTTGTGTTTCCTTCACGACAATACCTAGAACATTATAATATCAAATATACTTGATTAAGTACCAGAAAGTTTATGAGCAATGAATCAGATAAATGCAAATAAGCGCCGCCGATAAAGCATGTATAATTAGGCTTATCAAATTCCCTCCACACTTAGTCTATTGGTAGCCTCAAGCAATTAAAGGCAATAAAACAAGATCGATTATCTGACGTGGGAAATTTAGATTTAATAAGTGTTTTACCTGATTAAGATAACATTTTTAGTATAGAAACATAACTGAGCCACCTCACAAGGGATTGTGTATTGATTATTTAATACACACTGAGTCACGTCAGATAGGTTTTTATAATTGGTGAAGTCACTTCAATTGCACAGACATAATCTAGGTCGCTACCATATGCTTGTACTAGACACATAAACATGCCCGTTGCGGCGTGAGCACCTAGACAGAAATCTCAAAGAGGCAAAATGTGATAACGATGAGGGTGAATAACAGATACTTGATTCCATGTGCCAGAACTTTGCCTTATACTTTGAACTTTTATTTTTTTCTTTTCTCATTCTTTTATTTTCATAAGATTTTTTACCTGCGATACAAAGAGGCTGGCACAAAACTTCTTCTTCATTGAGCACATTTTTCTTGCTCTTGGGATACTTTGGGGATCTCAACACTAAAAGCGAGTGCTGCAGATACATGATTGCATAGGGATTTATTTCACCTCTTATCATACGACTTTGTCTATAAATTAACCTCAAATGCGGTCTAGTAAATGAGAATCAAAAAGCACAGTTCTGGAGCTACTAATTACTGGCCCACGCATATAAACTTTACGAGCCGATACCTAATCTCCAGAAAAGGTGACAAAACCACATATACACATCCATAACGATGGAATAGATACACATGATTGCTCATTCCTTAACTCGAACAAGCTAAAGGCATCAATTATCTTAGGTATCAAAGATGGATACCCGAATTCCTTAAGATCTAGAGGCGAACCTTACAATTTAAGTGGGTTGATTTTGTGCTAGTTATAGTGTCAATCCGGGTAGATTTGCCTTACTAAGAGTATTCATTTTTAATTTTGAAAGGAAAGTATATATATAATTTTTTTTAATTTTCAGAAAATATCAGTTAAATTTAAAAAATTTTTGCATGGGGGCATACATGGAGAGACATGATGAAGATTCCCTCCTATTTGTTACCCCCTCCACACTTATTGAACATTGCGCCTCAAGTGAGAAACTGATAAATATAGAAAATAGGGAAAATTAAGGGAAAACGGTACTTCCCGGGGCATAGAGAGATATAGCTGCGTTGGGGCTATCCTTGAGTGATTCCATTACGTACTTTTTTAGTGAGGAGCGAGAGCTCCTCCACACTTAAGTAGAGCATTATGCGTAAAATTGAAACTTCCCGGGGCTCATAAGTGCTTGGCTGAATTATGAAGGATATGACGCGAAATGAAGCGCCAAGCATGTGTATTCTACCACATGTAATATAATACTCCAACTATATAAGTTTCCAAGTGTAAATTGCCAACCACCAACCCAAGCTCCACCTATTTTATTTAATCTGCATAATAAACACAACTACAAGAAAAACATTAAATACAAAAGCGCACTTTCGTAGGCACCACGATTGCATTTAGCGCATGCAACAAGCTTTAAAAAACCCTCGTATCCCCGAGTGGACAGTTATCGTCTCAGGAGTTTTCCAACGAACACACCCACAAAGTTTGATAAATTTCTGCAGAAATCGAGGTAAGAAACACACCGGCCGAATGCGTGACATAATTAAAAACTGCAAACTTTTTTTTTGTTTTATAAATATTTTTTAGTTTTTTATAGGTTTATTATTATTTACTATTACTACTACTACTATTCTTTTTGTTATACTCAACTTGATTCAGGATACCTTGACAATACGATTCAAGTGGGAATGATCTACATTTAAACGTTGAGGATATGGTATTTTTGGAATGTATTCACGGAAAGGATATTCTTCTGTTTTTACTACGTGATAGCCCTTTTTCGATGTCTTAATAGGTTTATCTTTTTTGATTTTATTGTTAACGATAATAGGAGGTGGTGGATGTTTTTGAATTTTTAGAGAATCATCGGACTTTCCACTCCCGGTGAATACGACATTCACGTGCTCGGTTTGAGCTTGAGGAGGATGTGGTGGCTCAGGTCCTATTCTGATGTCTAAAGATATGTTTTGAGATTTTGACCACTCATCTATTTTTCTTTCCATATTTTTAAAGATAGTTTGGAAATTATTTTCGTTTTGCTTCATTTTTAAAATCATATCGTTAACATTGTTTTTGAAAAACATATTTGTAACTCTTTGACCATCCAAGAATTTTGTGATTGATTTTCAAGATATGTTTTTAGTTTTGAGGCTGCTTAGTGACATTTTAGACTTTTTGTTGGGTAAAACACCAGTGGTTTTACCATCGTCTTTGTCAAAAGTTTCCAATGAACAGTTCTCATGCTAACACTAAGACGGGATACTCTTTTGAAATCTTCGAGATCATTTCTCACATCATTGTTTAATTCTGTAAGCGATTTCTCGGAATCATTAGGATCATGAAGGGATTGGTGAGAAAACGAATCATAAGAATTTCGGTTTTGATAATCTTCAGATTGGATGTAATTGGCTTCATGACGTTCCACATCGGCGTGTCATCGTTCAGGTGGTTTTTAGAAGCATTTTCCATTTCTAAGCTCATTATATTTCTCACGCATATCTTGCAATTTCTTTCATTAAGCTTAAAATTTAAGAATCCAATAGCCTTCAATTTTTTCGCATAAATCAAGAATTATCATTATTACATACTATCACGTCCATCGAAAGGAAACAATTTTTGATGATGATCGTTGTTTGAGATTTAGTGGGCCAATCAAGTTTTGAAAAGCTTTGTCATCAGAAATTGAAAACCGTGATTCGGACTTTTAAAGGAAGATTAGTCCCACTGTTACTCCAAGATGCCTGAGTGGGTTCGTTTAGGATCGTGATAGAAATATTTGATTAATAACTCCTTTGGTCCAGACGAATGCCCCTGGCTATTTCGAAGCATGTTCGTTCATTCGTAACCATGCATCGGTGTAGACTTTCACATAGGTTTGAGATAATTTTCTGATTTCAAGTAGAAAGACGGTTTATACAACGAAGTGGAAAGAAATCTGTTTATAAAAGCTCTTTCATTTGTTCCTCCACTATGTTATAACTCTTCTTTAAGTTCGTTGAACCAGGTTTTAGCTTAGCGCACAAGGAACGGGGAAATATAAAGCTTAACAAGCGTTCGCTTTGAGTTCTACCGGTATCTGAACAGTTGCAGATTGCGAGAAAATTCACGGATGTGTCATTGCGGATATCGGCACGCAGATGACCAAATGAACTATTTCCCAATCATATTTAGGAGTATACTATATAACAAAGTTGTCATCAACATTGGGTTGAACAATGGCATAATTAGGAGTCGGCGCTACAGTCTTAGCACTTTCCCACATAGGTTGTTCATCGGGATCGAGAATTATCTGTTTGGGTTCAACATCCTACTCAGGTATATTTATAACGACAAAGTCATTACGATATGGATATTGGTTTGAAGATCGAATGATTCATATCTCCCGAACGATTCTTTCTGGATTTTTTAAGCTATAAATTTTTTTTTTAATTATATATTAGACTTACAAGTTGTTTTCTTGAAAGAGATAGATTTTTAACATACTTAAGCAATTTTGCAAAAAGACATTTTTATATATATAGTTAAGGCTAATAGGATAATATTTAAAATAAAATAAATTATTTTCATATATTTTTATATTTTTTATATATATTTAGATATATTTTAGTTTAATTATATATAACGAATAAGGATAAATAAATAAAAGATTTATATATATATATATATATATATATATATTATATATATATATAGATATAATAATATATAATATTATATATATATATATATATATTCGATAGGTACGGCGTACTTTAGGAAAAGTGCGCCAGCTTTTCTAGAAATTTTATGTTTTTTTTAGAAAATTATGATAAACTAGATAATTACAAATACACAAGTCATATAAACAGATAAATTAATCTCCAACCTGATTATAAAAACCTAAAACTAGCAGATTGGGGGGCTTTGGTTTTGGTTTTTGAAACAAAATTCTGTGTGTGAAAAATCTGCAGAAAGTGCAGCGTACTTGGTTAAAGTGCGGCGTACTTTCTGGGTTTACAGGAAAACCGGCGCACAACAGAAACACCAGTGCTGCAAGAAAGGAAAACATGCCCTATCCAAGATTTACTAAAGCTATCATTTCTAAAGATAAGTCAATATCTATGAGGAACAAACTATTCATGCACACAGTCCAGCATGACAGTATTTTGGGCTATTTGAAATTTGTCTCTAAAACTGATGACTATCAAGCATATGGAGCTCTAATTCCTGCAAAGATGACTAGTTTAAAGATACGAAACTCTCCTGCCTATAAGAGTTTTCTAGCATATGCTACAGGAGCAATCCCTCCCAATAAAGCTAGGAAATTTAAGAAACCTGCTTTTTCATCAAAGAAGAAAACTCTTGTTGCTGTTGAAGAGCCTGTAAAGAAACTGCCAAGAACTGCTGCTGAAGAACGAGTCCCTCTGGTGTTTCAAATCGGAGACAACTCATGGTGTGTCTGTGTCAAAGAAGAAGGCACCGACAAAGGCTAAAAGAAGCAAAGAAAGTACGGCGTACTTTCTGGGTTTTCAGGAAAACCGACGCACAAATAGGATGTGTGGCGTACTTCCTGAATAAAAAATGATTTTTCGGGTTCCGTTTGCCAGAAAACGGTACGGCAAGTTTGAAAAAAAAATTAAACAAAATAGCACCAAAAATAAGCAACAAACTATAACAACTTAAACAATTCCCCGGCAGCGGCGCCAAAAACTTGATGTGTGTTTTCTAAGCTTTAAATTTATAATACTATAAATACTTATTTTTACTAAAAACACAACACTCGGGAAGTATACCCGTTTGTGTATAGTATAGCTTTAGGTAAGTCCAGGTCGTTCCACAGGAATTGAAGTTTTCACAGTTTGTAATTATGGTGCTAAGGCTAAGATGATTGTCACGTATCAAATTAACCAAGACGAGCATATATCGAATAATGCAAAGAAAGCAATGAAGAGATGATTCAAGTAAATGATTAAAGTATGTTTGTTTAGGCAATGATCACTTAGATAATGATGTGTTTGAAATAGTGTTTATAAGTTTAGAAAACAGAGTTATCACAAGTTATAAATCCTTTTGGCCTTTAAATATAACTAGTGATTATATCGATTAATAATAACAAATCCTTTCGGCCTTTATAAGTTATTATAGCCAGTATATTAAGTGGAATGATTAAACACATATATAAAAGAACCATTTTGGCCTATATTCTTGTATAAAATATGTTTTACCAATTCAATAAACACGTATCCAGATACTCCATATCCAAGATCACATATCGCCAAAACAAACATAAGATTACTACTCCATAATCAAAGAAGTAATAAAACACATTATGAACTCAAACAATTCAATAATAATCATATTCAAAGGATAAACAAGATTATACCAAACTTCAAGAGCAAATAATGGTGATTTCACAAGAATTTCTCAAGAACACTTTATGATATTCAAAGTAAAACCCGGAAACTATAAACAATTTTGTCACAATTGCTTATAGATTCAAAATAATACTTCAATTACGCTTCTTTGATGGATCAAAATCTGGGTTTGTTGATGAACATCAAGCAAAGCCATCCAAATTCATTCAAGAACACCTCTAACTTTGATTTTAATGGTGGCGATGATGGTGTTATCAATGGTGGTTTGGATCAAAGGTTTTTCAAGCCTTTATCACCAAAAACACCTACTCTAATGGTTCCAAATGAATTGGGGGTTTGAGGGTGAGAGTGTGTGAAATGAGAGAGCCTGGGAGGGCATTTATAGGCTTTTAGGGGGCCAAAGTGCACCGCACAAACTATTTGTGCGCTGCACATCGGGTGTTAATGCACTTAGCATTTAATTGCCTTTAATTTTTCCACAGACTCAAAAGTGTGCCGTACTTTTGCTAAAACCGCCGCACTTTTGGCAACTTCAGCATTGGCCTTTTTCATGGTTGTAGATAATTGAATTCTCTTCGCGTGGCCGCTTGAACCAACTAAAACGAAGTTCGTATGACCGAGTTATGGCCAAAACAATAGATAGGTGTCGGGAAACATTCAACTTGAGTTATTTCTTTGTTTAAGCTTCAATTCTTCATGTAATCTTCCGTATTCTTCCACGACACGTATCATGAACCTATAATAGCAAATATACTCGATTAAGTGCCAAAAGTTCAGGAGAAATGATCAAATATATACAAATAACGCCGCCAAAAACATGTATATTTTAGGCGTTATCAAATCCTTCCACACTTAGCTATTGCTTGCCCTCAAGCAGTTAAAGCGAGTGTTAAGATTATGAAAAAGACTCGGTCACCCCCGTGTATTGTTTAATATATCATAGCTCGTAGTTAGAAAGTAAGCGTATGGTTTTCGGTATTGGGCCGGGTCTTTTACCCAAGTGTAAGCCCATACCCAAGCCCATAATGCTCACAAACACTTGTATATAAACCCCTTCCCACCCATGGGAAGGGGTTGGTTGTTCACATTAAGCTTATACATTATCTTGCACTTTCTCTCACTAGAAAGACAACTTTCTCTCTCTAAGATAAAGTAGCCAACCCATCATCTCTTGCTTGTGTTATGATATCATGTATACTACAATTGGTATCAGAGCACATGGGATGATTAGCTAGATTGTGTGTGCGTTTTCTTGGTTAGTTTAGATCAAAAGTTTGGTTTTAGAAGGTTTATGGTCTTATTCTTGACACTCTTTGATTCTCATGTTTGTGATGTTAAAGTTAGTGTTTTTATAGTTGTTATAACATTCTAGGACCAAGTTGTGCAAAAGAAACCAAGTGAAAACGTTCAAAAGGGTGATTTTTAGGGGTTTTTAGGTGAAAAAGTTCGTATTCTCGTCGTTGCGTTTTGACCTTCTGAGACATTCTTGGTTGCGTTTTGGGTGAAGAAAGCATATTGCGTTTTGATCATTGCGTTTTGACCTAGAGGTTGCGTTTTGGTCATTGCGTTTTGGTCGTTGCGTTTTGACTACAGGTTGCGTTTTGAAGACTTTCGTTGCGTTTTGACTAGGGAAGACTCTGCCCAATTTTTTAATTGGTTGCGTTTTGATCAAATCTCAACGTTGCGTTTTGATCAAACCTCAAGACTCCTCATTGCGTTTTGACTCAAGATTCTTCATTGCGTTTTGAGAATTCTTCATGGATTTTCCTTACTAAGCGTATGCAATTTTTAACTTTTTAGAAAAGCAATATATAAATTTTTAAATTTTCCAGAAAATATCAGTTGAAAGTTTGAAAATTTCTGCAGGGCAAACATTGGAGGGACATGATTAATTTATCCTATTTCTACTCCTCCACACTTAAGCGAACATAGCCCTCAATGTGAAACTGATATATATAGTAAAAATAGGGAAAATTAAGGAAAACGGTACTATCCCCGGGTTCTACGTCTTGGTTAAATTATTAAGGATATGGCGCGAAACGGAAAGCCAAACATGTGTATTTTACCACATGTAATATAATACTCCAATTATATAAGTCTCCAAGTGTAAAATGCCAACCACCAATCCAAGCTCTACCTGTTTATTCCTGCAAAATAAACACAACTACGAAAATCGTAAAATACTAAAGTGCACTTTCGTAGGAACCACGGTTGCATTTAGCGTATGCAACAAGCCTTTAAACCCCTCAGGTATCCCGAGTGGACGAGTTATAGTCTCGTGAGGGTTTCCAGTGACACACCCTGGGAAAAAGCACCAAAAGTTTGATAAATTTCTTTTTGGGTTAGCAAAATCGGAGTGAGAAACACACGGGCCCATGCACATCAAACTTATCAAACTGTGCAAAAAATTTATTTGTTATATATATATATTTTAGCGTTTTTATAGGTTTATTATTATTATTTACTATTACTACTATTATTATTATTACTATACTTAACTTGATTTTAAGATTCCTTAATGATACAGTTCAAGTGGGAATGATCCACATTTAAACGTTAAGGGTATAGGGTCTTTGGTATATACTCACGAATGATATTCTCTATTTTGACCATCTGATATAGTTTCCTTTTGATGTATTAATAGTGTTGAAGATTAAAAGACTTCATGAGGATCTTGGAAGTTGCCTGCTAACGGCTAAGTTTAGAGTTAACTGCTGTTAAGCAAAACTTTCTTGGGTATCAAAGATGGATACCCGAATTCTTTAAGGCTAAATTTCTCACAATTTTAGTGGGTTGATTTTGTATTAGTTAAACTGTCAATCCGATTGGATTTTCCTTACTAAGCGTATGCATTTTTAATTTTGAGAGGAAAGTATATATTAATTTTTTAATTTTTCCAGAAAATATCAGTAGAAAGTTTAAAAATTTCCGCAGGGCAAACATGGAGGGACATGATTAATTTTTCCTATCTGCTACCCCTCCACACTTAAGTTGAACATTGCCCTCAATGTGAGAACTGATAAATATAAAAAATAGGGAAAATTAAGGGAAGATGGTACTTCCCGGGGCATAGAGAGATATAGCTACGTTGGAGCTATCCTTGAGTGATTTCATTACGTTCTTCTTCTTTTGTGGGGAGCGAGAGCTCCTCCACACTTAAGTAGAGCATTATGCGTAAATTTGAAACTCTCCGGGGCTCATAAGTGCTTGACTGAATTATGAAGGATATGGCGCGAAACGAAACGCCAAACATGTGTATTCTACCAAATGTAATATAATACTCCAACTATATAAGTCTCCAAGTGTAAAATGCCAACCACCAATCCAAGCTCCACATGTTTTATTTAATCTGCATAATAAACACAACTACAATAAAAACATTAAATACAAAAGCGCACTTTCGTAGGCATCACGGTTGCATTTAGCGTATGCAACAAGCTTTTAAACCCCACGGTGGCCCGAGTGTACGAGTTATAGTCTCGTGAGGGTTTCCAGCGAACACACCCACAAAGTTCGATAAAATTCTTTTTGGATGCAGAAATCGTGGTAAGAAACACACCGGCCGAATGCGTGACATACTTAAAGACTGCAAAGTTTTTGTTTTATATATATTTTTTAGTTTTTTTTTAATTACTATTTACTAATACTACTATTATTATTATTATAGTTAAGTCGATTGTGGGAATGATCCACTCTTAAAGTTTGAGGATATGGTATTTTTGGAATATATTCACAGAATGGATATACTTTTGTTTTTACCACATGATAGCCTTTTTTTGTTGTCTTAATAGGTTTATCTTTTTTTATTTTATTGTTAACGATAATAGGAGGTGGTGAATCTTTTTGAGTTTTTGAAGAATCATCGGACTTTCCATTCCTGGTGAATACGACATTCACTTGCTCGGTGTGAGCTTGAGGAGGAGGAAGAGGGTTAGTCCTATCGGTTTGTTTTGAAAAGACGTTTTGAAACTTCTCCCACTCATCTATTTTTCTTTCCATGTTTTTAATTTTAGTTTGGAAATTCTTTTCATTTTGCTTCATCTTTAAAATCATATCATTAATATTGTTCTTGACAAACATATTCGAAACTCTTTGACCATCCAAGAATTTTGTGACTGATTTTTCAAGATCTGTTTTAGTTTGAGGCTCTTGGTTGACTGTTTTAGACTTTTTGTTAGGTAAAATATCGGTAGTTTTACGATCTTCGCTGTCATAGAGTTTCCAATGAACAGTTCTCATGCTACGGATACGCCTTTTGAAATCTTTGAGATCATTTCTCACATCATTGTTTAATTCTGTAAGCGATTTCTCGGAATCATTAGGATCATGATGGGATTGATGAGAAGACGAATCATGAGAATTTTGGTTTTGATAATCTTCAGATTGGATGTAATTGGCTTCATGACGTTCACACATCGGAGTGTCTTCGTTCAGGTGGTTTTTAGAAGCGTTTTCCTCTCTAAAATCATTGTATTTCTTACGCATATCTTATAATTCTTCTTTTAAACTTATAATTTAAGAATCCATAGCCTTCAATTTCTCTATAAATCGAGAATTATCAGTCTTACTATCACTTCCATCGGTGAAGGAAACATATTTTTGATGATGATCATTTTTAGATTTAATGGGCCAATCATGGTTGAAAAGGACTTTGTCCTCGAGAAATTAAAAAGCTTGATTTGGACTTATATAGAGGAAGATTCCTTCGGCCGTTATGTCCAGGATTCTTTGAGTGTGTTCGTCTAAACCGTGATAGAATATTTGAATAATAACTCCTTTGGTTAGACCATGCCCATGGCATTTTCGAAGCATGTTCTTCAGTCGTAACCAGGCTTCGGTTAGACTTTCACATATGTTTAAGAGAAATTTCTGATTTCAAGTAAAAGACGGTTAAATAAAAAAGGTGGAAAGAATCTGTTTATAAAAGCTTTTCTCATTTGTTCCCACGTTGTTATAGACTCTTCATTAAGTTCATTAAACCAGGTTTTAGCATCATCGAACAAGGATAGTGGAAAGATCATAAGCTTGACAGCTTCACTTTGAGTTTTACCATATCTGAACATGTTGCAGATTGCGAGAAATTCACGGATGTGGTCATGCAAATCGGCCCGCAGATGACTGTTGAACTTATTTTCCCGGATCATATTTAAGTGAGTACTATTGATAACAAAGTTGTCATCAACATCGAGTTGAATAATTGCATAATTAGGAGTCGGTGCTACAGTCTTAGCACTTTCCCACATAGGTTGATCATCGGGATCGAGGATTATTAATTCTTGGAGCAGTAAATTTGGTTTTGGTTCGACATCCTCTTCAGGTATATTTATAATGATAAAGTCATTAATGGTAGAATTTTGAGTTGATGATTTAAATGATTCGATCTCGACGAATTCTTTTTGGATAAGTTTACAAGATCTTTTTATTAAATTTTTATTTAATTTGTATATTAGACTTACTAGTTGTTTTCCGAAAGATATGGGATTTATACATACGTTAAGCATTTTGCAAAAAGACATTTTTATATGTATAATTAAGGCTAATAGGATAAAATAAATTATTTTCATATTTTTTTTTACTTTTATAGATTTATATATTAGATATATTTCAATTTAATTATATAGCAAATAAGGATAAATAAATAAAAGAAAAAAATTAGATAGAGTGCGGCGTACTTTAGGAAAAGTGCGTCGGCTTTTCTGGAAATTTTATGTTTTTTTCGAATATTATGATAAACTAGATAATTACAAATACACAAGGCATATAATCAGATAAAATATAATTCCAAATGATTATAGAACCTAAGACTAGCAGATTGGGGGGTTTTGGTTTTGGTTTTTGAAACAAAATTCTGTTTGTGAAAAATCTGCAGAAAGTGCGGCGTACTTGGTTAAAGTGCGGCGTACTTTCTGGGTTTACAGGAAAACCGGCGCACAAATAAGATGTGCGGCGTACTTCCTGGAGAAAAATGATTTTTGGTTTCCGTTTGCCAGAAAACGGTACGGCGAGTTTGAAAATTTTATGAAACAAAATAGCACCTAAAACAAGCAACAAACTGATAACAACTTAAACAATTCCCCGGCAGCGGCGCCAAAAACTTGATGTGTGTTTTCCAAGCTTTAAATTTATAATACTAGAAATACCGATTTTTACTAAAAACACAACACTCGGGAAGTATACCCGTTCGTGTATAGTATAGCTTTAGGTAAGTCCAGGTCGTTCCACGGGAATTGAAGTTTTCACAGTTTGTAATTAAGGTGCTAAGGTTAATAAGATTGTCACGGATCAAATTAACCAAATCTTGCATATATCGGATATTATAACTAAAGCAATTAAAAGATGATTCAATCAAATGATTAAAGTATGTTTGTTTAGGCAATGATCACTTAGATAATGATGTGTTTGGAATAGTGTTTAAAATAGAGTTATCACAAGTTATAAATCCTTTCGGCCTTTAAATATAACTAGTGATTATATCGATTAATAACAACAAATCCTTTCGGCCTTTATAAGTTATTATAACCAATATATTAAGTGGAATGATTAAACACATATATAAAAAAACCATTTCGGCCTATATTCTTGTATAAAATATGTTTTACCAATTCAATAAACACATATCCAAACGCTCCATATCTAAAATCACATTATGCCCAAACAAACATAAGATTACTACTCCATAATCAAAGTAACAAAACACATAACATTCATCACGGATTCAACAAGGATTATATTCAAAAGAGTAACAAGATTCATACCAATTCCAAGAGCAAAGTATGGTGATTTCACAAGAATTTCCCAAGAACACTTTATTATATTCAAAGCAAAATCCAGAAACTATGAATACAATCGACTATAGATTCAAAATAACACTACAATGATGCTTCTTAATGGATCCAAATCTGGAAATGGTGATGAACATCAACCAAAACTATCCAACCTCTTTAAGAACTTTGATTAGAACGGTGGTTGTCAATGGTGGTTAAAGGGTGGTGATGGAGGAGAGGTTTTGCAGGCCTCTAGCCTCAAAAATAACCCTCTCAAAGGTTCCACACTGAGTGAGATGATTTGTGTTGGATGATGTGTGAAATAAGAGAGATTAGGAGGGTATTTATAGGCTTTTTCGGGGCCAAAGTACGCCCTACTTTTATAAAAGTGTGTCGCACTTAGTGAGTTAATGCACTTAGCATTTAATTGCATTTTATTCTCTTGATTTTTGTTCAGATGGAAAAGTGCGCCACACCTTTTTACAAGTGCGCCGCACTTGGTGCAATTTCAGCTCTTGGACCGAAAATCAAAGTTGTATAGAATTCTTTCCCGGACGCATGGCCGTCAGAATCACGTCAAACGGAGTTTGTATGCTCAAGTTATGGCCAAAACAGTGGACAGGGGTTATGGAATCTTTATCTTCAGTTATTTCTTCGTTTAAGCTTCAAATATTCGTGTATTTGAGCTTAATAGTCTGTAGTGGTCTTCAAGTGAAACCTATAAGCAATTCCAGCTAATTAAGTAACCAAAAGATCACAAAAATGATCAAATATATGTAAATAACGCCATAGAAATATGTATAATTTGGGCGTTATTAATAGTGCAAGTCATGAACATTCGTACTAGTAAGCATAGTAACTAAGTAGACCTTTACATAACCTTATCATATAAAGTCAACCCCATCTTACACCACATCCTCAGCCGAAAGATCGAATTACACAACTAGTCACCCTAGGACAATCCCTCAACCAGTGCAGTCATGTTAGTTGCTTCGTCATATGGTTAAGACCTTGGAGATTGTCAATTGAAAGAAAGAGGACTACTATAAGCGTAATAACTTATTATTTTAAATGGGATTAGAATTAATAAAATTAGGAGATTCCTACACCGTTAATTCTAATGGTCATGAAGTTAAAACTAAAGACATAATCATCACAAGTACCAAGAATCTAGCCGATAGGAGTTTCGTATCGACTACTTTTAGTTCCTTAATTGAAGTTACCCTGACTACCTTAGACGTTGGTTATGCCATTGAGTTAGCTGACGGAAGGGTCGTAGGAGCCGATACCATAATTAGGGGATGTACGTTAAACTTGCTAGATCACCCATTCAATATTGATTTAATGCCCATAGAGCTTGGTAGTTTCAATGTTATTATTGGTATGGATTGGTTGTCCAAGTACCATGTTGTGATTGTCTGTGACGAAAAGATTGTTCGTATTCCCTACGACAATGAAATACTAGCGATTCAATGTGATCGAAGCGACGGTGGAAGTAAATCGAGATTGAATATCATCTCGTGTACAAAGACCCAGAAGTATATTCAGAAGGGGTGCCATGCCTTTCTGGCACAGATTACCAAAAAGAATACGGGAGATAAGTCAGAGGATAAGCGACTTGAGGATGTGCCGATCATGCGAGAATTCTCAGAAGTCTTTCTAGAAGACTTGCCAGGATTTCCACCAACCCGACAAGTTGAATTCCAAATCGACTTAGTCCTCAATGCTGCACTTGTAGCACGATCCCCATATAAACTAGTCCTATCAAGCATGCAAGAGTTAGTCTCTCTTTAAGTTCTAGATCTTTGCCTAAAGATTTTATAAAATTCTATAAAGCTCAAATTTTATTTTTTTAAAAACCTATTGTGTGTGAGGGTTTCCCAGTAACAAAAGAACTTTCTGACAATGGAATTCAATAAGATCAAGTTCCCCCCCATGTGGAATGTTTGATGTATTTTGTTTGGTAGGTTTGATAAGACTCCTTGGAGAGCTCCAGTTTTTATTAGTCAAAAAGACAGACGGATCTTTCAGGATGTGTATTGACTACCGTGAACTGAACAAGCTTACCGTGAAGAACTGTCATCCGCTTCTAAGAATCAATTATTTGTTTAATCAACTGCAAGGGTCGAGTGTTTACTCAAAGATCGACCTAAGGTCTGGTTATCACCAACTCAGAGTTCGAGAGGCAAGGACAATTTCAAAGACGGCGTTTAGGCTCATTATGGTCATTACAAGTTTCACGTAATGCCTTTTGGATTGACCAACGCATCGGTGGTATTCATTGATTTGATAAATCAGGTGTGCAAACCATATATGGATAAGTTTGTGATAGTATTCATATAGGACATCCTAATATACTCCCGTAGCAGAAAAGAACACGAAGAGCATTTGAAGCTAATGTTGGAATTGCTGAAGAAGGAGGAATTGTACGTTAAGTTTTCTAAGTGTGAATTTTGCTTCCAAAAGTGCAATTGTCGGTCACATGGGTTATAGTGAAGGCATTCATGTTGATCCTGATCAGATCTGATCAAATCAAGGAGTAGCATGCTCCTAATACTCTGTCACACCCCCCAAAACGGGCCTAGTCCGGGAAATGACTATCCGGGGCGTGACGTCATAATACACATCACACAAGATACAAAGAACGACCTGTATAGGTACGTTTAAACTCAAACATCGTTGCATTGATTAAAATAATTAATGTTTACATAGGCCCAACGATAATATCAGGAAGCGAATAAAAGGTTTTAAAGTTTGACAATGATGTTAACATAGATAATAGTAATTCTTGAAAATCGGTCCAATGCAAGGCAACTCATAAAGCAAGTAAAGACATCCATAACTAAGCATCTGAGAAAAACATGGTAAAACGATCAACATAAAATTGGCGAATCATAAGGTTTTGGAATTTAATATAAAAGTGGACCACAAGTTTACAGCACGCACATAACAGTTATAGGAGATACAACTTCACATGAAAAGAAATTTATTGTTGCGCTAAGCTCAAGACACCAAAGCTCAATTTAAAAGAAGCATTTTATATGCCAAATAGAATTACTCGCGCTAAAGGTATCCTTACCAAAATCTCCTAAGTTGACAATCCACAGTAATAATCCTTTTGTTCAGACCCTGCCGAATCTAGTAAGCGCTACGTACCCCTACAGGGAAATAATTACTCACCAAATACCTATTTACAACATTCGCGCTTGACTTACCATAAACGGTCGGTTTAAGAATTGACGATTCATGATAATTCGGGCATTAGTGGTTTATTCGCTACTTAGACAGCACGTAATCAGGAAAAAGAAAACGTAAAGTTATTGTGTCCATAGTTTAAAAACAAGCAATGTTTCTCACCCCAAAATTGTAAAGTAAAAATAGTAAACATGAGTCTATGAACTCACCTTAGCAAGATGCAGAAAAAATAATAATCACGCAAGTAAAAGATGATATAGAAATCTAGCCGCGACCTAGAATAATAACGCGTCTCAGAAACACGGAAAATATGCCAAAAATTACACAATATGTTCATCACCAAAAGACATCCATGTGTGTTTGCTTTGTTTTGATTATCAAATCATGACCGAATAAAAATCATATAGTTTTTCGTTAAGTTTCGGCGTTTAACCAAAAATTACCATTTTTAGAAAGTTTTTATTTTAGGAAAGTTTTTAGTTTCGGGACGTTAATACCGTCCCCTATATTTATTAAGTTTCCATATTTTCAAAACGCACTAACGAACCTTAATCGCTTAACTTCTAAGTCCGTTCTGCTAAATTTTACCAAACTTACTATTTTTAGTAATTTTATCGTTTTTCCCAAAATATGCTAATGACGTCTTTAAATGATACTAATCAATAGGTATGTGTTATTATATGTTTCGCTAGTGTTTAGAAAGTCCAAAAATGTCCAAAAGTGTCCGAAAACACATTTTACTATTCATATAAGCACACTATTCATCCGGTTTTGCCGAAAAATGTTTCAAGTTTCATTTGGCTATAACTTGGTCGTTTTAAATCCAATTTTAATGTGTGATATATGAAAAACTATCTATTCGAAACGAGCTCTCCAAAAACTACTTTTACACCTAATGAAAACATTTTTAAGTCCACCAAAACCCCAAAACAAATTTGGGACAACAAGCAATTTTTGCCAAAAACACAACCAAAATCCATCTAAACTTCACAATAGTGTCTAATCTAGCATAATCTCCATTCACAACTAATTCACAACAAAACCACACCTAAATCTAACATAATCCCTTCATTTCTATTGTTGCAACACTCATTCAACTCTCATCTCACCCCAAAGAGCTAATATTAACTAGTTGAAGACAAAGTAGCATCATTATTATACAAAATCTTGTATTTAAATCTTCAAAAATTTAAAACGCAACATATGGATGTGTGGATCTTGAACATATAAGAAAGAACATAATCAAACCACAAGAAAAGACCAAGGCACTTACAAGAATGAAGAATAAGAAGAAATAACACAAGATCTATACCCAAAATCACTAGATTTATAAACCCAACATATCTTGAAACCCTAACTTTAGATCTTGAAGAAAAACCTTGAAAACTATGATTAAACCTTTGTAACACCCTTAGATATGGTTAGAAATAAGATTGAAATAGATGGATCTTGAACAAAATCAAAACAATGGAATGTTGTTGGTGTTGTTTTCTTGTCGAGACCCAAGAGAAAAAAGAAGGGGGAGATGTGTGAGTTTTTGTTGAGGCTAGTATTGTGATGAATGACCTAGATTTCTCATAAGTGGTGTTTATATAGGGAAAGGTTCTAGGGTTTAAGATATTTTAGGACTAGAAGTGGTGACTAATCAAAAGAGTGGAACAAAGGACTCATTGTTCGTCCTATATTAGGCCAATGAGAGGGGACATCAGGGTTCATTGTTTTGCTTTGGCTCCAGTCTATTAAATTAAAACCATTAAAAAGTTAGTGCCTTTGTGGTCCTCATAGAAGCAAGGTGACAAATTGTTAAGAGAGGATGTAGGTGCATGGTAAGTTAAGATAAAGAGTCCACTATCCCCCTTATCCATGAAACATAGTTGTCAAATTAAAGTGTAAAAGATCCATGGGAATTAAATTTTAGAGTGTTTATGCGTTGAATGAGTAGGGGGGATAAACACGAATCTATTGACTTATAAACATGAGCCATATTATAACTAATGTTTACACAAAAAGGTTACGTGTTTTCGGGTTCTGTTTGAATCAAAAACGCTTTAAACGCAATTTAAACGTTAAAGAGTAAAAATAATTACCGGGAGTGATCGTAAACTACGAATCACTTAGAAAAGATAAAACAACTCTTATAATATATAAACTAATCAAAATCCGAAGTCAGAACGCGCTCAATGACATTTTTCAAATTTACGCGGGTTAACTTCCCGGTAAACTGTCGGATTCAAACGTAACGTATAAAAATAAAAAATAATGATCGGACGAGTTTAAAATATTGACCTGAAATTTTCGGGGTGTGACATTTCCCCCCGTTAAAGAAGCTTTGTGTTAGGAAAATATTGTAAACAGACTTAATACTGTTAGTATTAAAGTTAAGTCTGTTAGTTATAGTTAGTACTGATAGAAAATAGTTAGTACTGTTAGTTTAGAAGTTAAGTCTGGTAGAGCAAGTTAAGTCTGCCAGCATTAACTTAAGTGTGACAGTATTAAAGTTAATACTGTTTGACCAGACAGTTAAGTCTGTTGTCATTATAGTAATAGTTATCTCTTAGCGTTAATCTAGGAAGAGATAAACATTATCTCTTAACGCGTTTAGGGTTCCTTATGCTTATAAAAGGAACGAAGAAAGCTTTGTAAAAACACATGATTATGATTTAAGCATATCACCAATCAATAGTAATAGTAATAGCAAGTATTAGTATTTCGTTCTTGTGTTCATCTTGGTATATATATTGATATTCCGCGTCAATATTTGTATTCACGGTTAAAATGTTTTTGAGTGAGGGAGTGGTAGGTTTTAATTATAAGATCTCTCATAATATCTTTGGAATTACATTTCAAAGGGACTATAAGCGTATTAAGGCTCATTGAGATCCTGTTGATAAGGTACCTTAAGTGGTATCAAGCACAAGGGACTTTACACAAGATTGACCAAAGATCAAAACCTTTTTATTCATCAATCAAGTAGTCATGTCTTGCAAACGATAATTCTCTCTTCATGATGATGAGGAACGTTCTCTTCAGATGATGCATCTTTTTGAATGTAATCTGAACCAACATCCAACAAAGCATATGCCCCCAGCAAAACACCACAAAATACACCTTTCAACACAAACTGCCTGTCCTTCAAAAAGATGATTATGATACGTGGGCAATGGAGATGGAACATTATCTTGAGTATATAGATAATGAGGTCTGGAAAGTGATTCAGAATGGGAACTCAAAGAAGCGAGTCACCAAAGGTAAGGATGGTGTCTACAGGGTTCT
The DNA here is from genome assembly GCA_026074375.1 of Tanacetum coccineum. Lineage (NCBI taxonomy): Eukaryota > Viridiplantae > Streptophyta > Magnoliopsida > Asterales > Asteraceae > Tanacetum > Tanacetum coccineum. The sequence goes on from BQNB010040357.1 coordinate 24,051, forward strand.
TCCTCCAACCACACAGGAAGAACAGGTTGCTGATGAGAAAGAAAGGAAAGCAAGAACACTACTGCTAATGGCGTTCCAAAAGATCATCCTCAAACTTTTCATGGCATGGATGATGCCAAAGAGATCTGGGCAGCCATCAAGACAAGGTTTGGTGGTAATGCAAACTCGAAGAAAATGCAAAAAGCTGTTTTGAAACAACAGTTTGAGGCATTTACTATCTCATCTAAGGAAAGCTTAGAGAAAGGGTATGATAGGTTCCAAAAACTCCTATCACAATTGGATGCTCTTGGTGCTGGTGTGTCAGATGAAGATGCAAATCACAAGTTTTTGAGGTCCCTTCCTCCTGCGTGGGACAGTTTAGCCATGACAATGAGAACGAAGAGAAAAGCTGACACACTGTCAATAGATGATTTATACAATAATTTGAGTGTCTTTGAACAAGACATCCAAAAGACATCATCTTCTTCCCTAACATCTGATAATGTGGCTTTTCTATCACAAGCTAAAGCCTCTTCAAGCAAGCATAAGCCAAGTCACAGCTCAGGAAGTTATAGTTCTTATACCACTTCCTCTTCCAAAGCAAAACCAACTGCTACTCCTGGTCTTGCTGATGAAGTTATCCATTCTTTTTTAGCCACAAATGCTGATGATGTGGATTTGATACATGATGACCTATATCAAATTGTTGATCTGGATTTGGAAGAGATGGCTAATCAATTGGCAGATTGCATGACTGCCATAAAGATTAATAAGTTCTACAAGAAAACAGGTAAGACAGGCCAAGAGTGAGGAAAAAGCATGTAGCATTTGAAAAGAGAAAAGTTGAGTGGTTCAATTGCCCACAATACTAGCATTTTGCTAGGAGTGCAAGTTACAAAGGTTCATAAGAAGGTATCAATTCAGGAAGTCAGGTAAAAGGTCAAATTACACAGTGCAAATTGAAAAAGGGGGGGTGGGGGGGGGGGAAGCTTTGATGACCTTGTATGATGGTCAGATCAATTGGGTAGAGCAGACGAAGATGAGGAAACTCAATCATGCCTACTGGCTTCACTGAAAAATATGAGGTATCAATGTGTTCTTAAATTGTGAATAGATTCCATTTAATGCTCTTAAAGCTAAGTATGTTGAATTGCAATCTGAATTTGGATGATCAGGAATCTGCTATAAACTCCCTTAAGCTAGTCTTAAGAAATTAGAAACCTCAGCTAAAGCCTAGCCTCCCACAAACAGCAATCTTCCTTAAATGAAAAATTAAAATTTCAAGCTAATCAAATTTTTGAAAAAGATGAAAAGCTGAAAAAGTATAGAAGAATAGGAATGAAAGCTGTCAAAGACAAAGATGCTTTACAAAAACTTGTTGAATTCTTAGATATCTTGTTTGCAACATCTAAAAATCTTGAACTTATTGATTGTGGGATGAGCTCCAACTGTTAAGCTAGTTTAGGACAAAAATAGCATAAAAGACAATGCTGAAAGTCCTAGGATATGAGAAGAGATGAGTAGTAGTTAATTTATTGTTCTTGGGAACAAATGAAGATATTAGATATCCCACTTTACATCAGATTCAAACGGTTAGAAATACAAAGTGTCCCCCGCTCCTCTTAGGTGGTGATTATACCCCTAGTCACAAGGAAAGACATAGATGGATTCTTAGTATGTGTATGTAAAACATAGGACCTCAACCTCAATCTCCTAGTCCTACAGTGTCTAATGCTAGCATCCATTGTTTTCTCAATTTTCTCTCAAATCGTCCATCTAATGAAGTAATGAGGAGCTTGGGGGGGGTGGGGGGGGGGGGGGGGAGTTGTGTCTGATACAAGTTCCACTCATTACTCCAATATGGGTGTGTAAAGAAAAGGATCACAAACAAATTCAAAAAAAAATATATCATCAAACTCAATCAAAAAAACAAACCCCTCAATGGAATCCTGTCAATCCAATGACAGTGATGGGGAGCTTGGAAATGTAACTGACCATTCAGTAAAATGATGACTCTATCCCTATACCTTCTAGTGAGCAGGTTCTATTTCCCACCCAAAAAACTCAAGCACAAGTGCCTTACACCCCACAAAACAGTTGACCCTAGTTGTGCACAGCATGTAAAAACTCCTAGGCAACCAATTAGGCAACCAATTAGGACACCAGTGACTCCCTCACCTATTTCTTCATATAATAGACAGAATTGGAATCAAAGAATGGAAAGGGAATTAGGTGCAGGATATTCTTTCTTGTAAAAAACCTATGGTTTTGTGTGTGGAAGTCTTAGTCACTTGATTAAGGATTGTGACTATTATGAGAAAAAGATAGCAAGGGAAGCTGCTCTTAAGAGCAAAAGGGTGATTCATGTTGATGCAAGGCAAGCTAGACCAGCCTGGACTAACACTAACAGGGTGAATAAAGCAAATCAGTTCACTCCAAGACCAGTACAACTAAGTAACATTAGCCCCAACTTTAGTACTGCTAGCAGAACTATTAAAACTGGTAGGGTAAATGTTAATACTGGCAAGCAAAATGTTAGTTCTGGTAGTAAACATGTTAATTCTGGTAGAATGTATGTTAATTCTGGCACTCAAAATAAGTCTGGTGTTCACGAGTAATACTGGCCAAACAAAATGATTAATACGCTCGAGAGTAAATAGACCAGTATTAGTCAAAATACCCCCCCCCCAAAGACTTCAAAGGTGAATCTTAAAAGACCAAAGAAATGTTTTTTCAAAACAAAGTTCACACTGTATAATTAGACCCTTTTCAAGGAATACAACATACAAGCAAATATAAATGCAGATAATAGGTAAAATGGGTTATTGCTGTTAAGACCATCAGCAGGTTGTGTTTTAGAGAAAAACAACACCAACTCCAATACCAATAGTGGAACAACCCCTGATTCATATGTTCATTGTTTCTCAAGGTCCCACAAGCTAGACCCAAGCCTGTAGAAGGCATGGGTCCCAAAGAGAAACTATCTCTTTTTTAATGTGCAAGGATCATCCACTGAGCATAAGGAGCATAAGGGTATATTTTGATCGTTAGAGGTGTTCTGGCACATGACCTGGTAACATGGCCCATCTTGAAGGATTATCAAGAACTCTCCAAAGAGGATCTGTTACTTTGGAGGAAGTAAAGAAGTAACAGTGGTAAAGGTACAATTTGATTAGGAAATTTAGTTTTTTGATGATGGTGGCTTTTTGTGAAAGAACTTGGAGGGGGGCGGGGGGATTTTTAACGTTATTCTCCATATCACCAGATATGTGGATAAAAAGCTAAAATGTACTTTTATAACTGAAAAAAGAGTGTTTTGTGGTGTGCCTCTGACTTCATTATGCCTGATGAAAATCAGGATTCTCTTAAAGTTCCTAGGCAACACAGACATGTATACTTTTGTTGATATGAAAATGTGATTCTTCAAGGATACACTTGTTATTATTTAGCAAAAGCCTCATCTAACGAAGCTAAATTGTGGCAACAGCAGGTAAGGTCACCTAAATTTCAAAAACTTAAATAAACTTGTAAAAATGATATCTAGTTAAGTATTACCTTCCTAAGAGTTCAAAAAAAGACCACACTAGTGTTGCTTGTCAAAGGGAAAGCAAGCACAAGGCTCCTGTAAGCCAAGATTGATAGATATGTGACCCTCACCATTACATACCTTGCATTATGGATTATTTGGTACCAACTTCTTGAGAAGTAATCCAACCATAGCAAGTTAGCTGTTCTAGTTTATTACTGATGTACTGTTCAAGGTTTTGTTGGTTTACCTTTCTAGCCAAAAAGGATGCAACAAGTGGCAATCCTTAGACTTTTTATAAAGACAGATAGAAAAGCAACTTAATCAAAAAGTAAAAATCATTAGATCAGATAATGGGACAAGATTTAAATACAGGGTATCTTGAGTTGTGTGGGGAAAGGGTAATAAAACAGGATTTAGTAATGCAAGAACTCCTCAGCAAAATGGGGTTGCTGAGAGAATTAATAGTGACCTAATGAGAGGCTGCTAAGGGACTATGCTAGCTGACTCACCTTACCAACCACTTTTTTTTGTGCAGAAGCAGCTAGTACTGCTTGCTATACCTTCACAAACAGGGTAAGAGTGACCAGCTCATAAAAAAACTCTTATGACTTTGTTTGGTGGCCACACTCCATCCTTACTACATAAGACCATATGGGTGCCAGTTTCAATCTCAATACTATTAGCCACTAGGAAAGTTGATGGAAAAATCTGATGAGGGTTTTTCTTGATCGTTATTCTGTAAATATAAAGAAAAGAGCCTTTAGGGTTTATAACTTAGTAACCAAGAGAGTTGAAGTAAACCTTCATGTCAACTTTCTTGAGGAAAAACCCAATGGTACAGTGGAATTAGGCCATATTGGAATTTTTGACTTAACCCCCCTAATCATACAGACTTATGAACTATATACCATGCTCTTTGCAAAATCAAGCTACCCTGCCTTGTTCAAAGGAGTCATTGATATTGATGTGCAAACTGAGGGAGGAAATGCAGACCTAATTGTGGTTTCCTTCTACATCTCTTTTTGAAAAGGAATTCTACATAAGAAGACCACTCCCCGAGGCAACAGCCATCTTCAACACCAATATCCAAGTCTGTCTATGACATTTATGACATTTAGAAAAGAATTGGATGCCTCTTGCTTTGAACACTTAGGACCAGTACCTATAACAGTACCTACCATACTAATCCTGTTAATACTGGTAGTTCTACAATGACCTTAAGTATTGCTTTTGAGGATTTAATAATACTCACTGGCAATACTGAAGCTATCTCTCCTAGTGCTGATCATGAAGAGAGTCTTCTCTGATGCAGAGGATGATGAAATGCAAAAAAGGATTTATGATTAATCTATCTAGTAAGGTAAATTTAAAAGGCTTGCAGTAGTAATGATGGGATTTGCTGATTGTCAACAATCTTATCAGATAGGTAGAATGTTCCTACAAATCCCACTCTAAGGATTCACAATGCACATCCTCAAAGTCAAATCTGAAGATCCAATACAAACTCTGTTCAGACTAGAAGCCTCTCTTAAAGAAAATCACTGAGGCTCATGCTCTAGTGAGTTACATACAAGCACAACCAAAGAAGCAATCAAAAGAATCAACAACATTGGTCTTTTGCTTTGCTTTTTATCTCAATTTGAACCAAGGAAAGTCTCAGAAGCCCTTGAAGATGGAAGTTGGGTTGAAGCTATGCAAGAAGAACTGTTGCAGTTTAAGCTTCAACAAGTATGGTAATGGTTGATTTACCCAATGGGCTAAGGTTATAGTACTAAATGTTTTACAGAACAAAAAGGATGAGAAGGAGTAGTTGAAGAAACAAAGCAAGGCTGGGTAGCTCAAAGGTCATAGACAAGAAGAAGGGATTGACTATGATGAGTTTTTGCACCTTTAGCAAGATGAAGCTATCAGGTTTTTTTTTGGCCTTCTTGCCCTCATTATATGGGTTGTTCATAGTCTATCAAATGGATTTTATAAGAGATGTTTCCTGTATGGCACATTGATGAAAGGTCTAGTCTCACAACCTCAACTGGTTTTGTTGAACTGATAATCCTACAAAGGATACATGGTGGTCAAAGCTTTGTATGGATTGCACCAATCCCTAGAGCTAGTTATGCTACTTTGTCACAATCCTGAGAAGCAGTGGATACAAGAGGGCACCATTGACAAGACTTTATTCATTAGAAGAAACAAAAAGGATATCATGTTGGTTCAAGTGTATGTTGATGATATCATTTTTGGGTCTACAAACAAGTCTTGGTGTGATGAGTTTGAAGCTTTGATGCAAAGCGATATTTCAAATGAGTTCCATGGGTAACTTACATATTCTTTTAGGTCTAACAGTCAAGCAGAACAAGGAAGGCATCTTCATCTCTCAAACAAGTTGTAGCTGAGATACTCCAAGAAATTGATCTTGTGCATGTCAAAGCTGCCTTCACTCCCATGGAGACCAGTTACCTTTAACAAAGATTAGGAAGTCTTTTTATGTAGATGTACTATCTGAACAGAATCTATGATAGGTCCCTCATGTACTTAACTGCTTCAGGACCTGATATTAGATATGCAGTATGTGTTTGTTCACTGTTTCAGTAACTCTAAAGACTTCTCATCACATCTGTCAAGAGGATCTTCAAGTACCAATCAAGGCAAAACCAAACTTGGGATAAGGTATCATAGGGAATCAACGCCCTTTGATTTGTAAGCATTCTCTATAGTGACTAATGTGTTCAATCTGACAGAAATCCACAATAGTGGTTTGTCAATTTCTTGACAAAGACTAATCTCCTGCAATGCAAGAAACAGACTATTGTAGCCACCTTCAACAACTGAAGAGCTGAATAAGTAGCTGCTGCAAATTGCTTGTGGTACAAGTGTTGTGGGATCAAATCAAATTGTTGGAGCAATGGTTTCAACTTCATGAAAACCAAAATCCACATTGATAATGAAAGCAACAATCTTTAACATTGTTAAGAATCCAGTCAATCATTCTAAGACCAAACACATTGAGATTTCTCACCATTCTACAGGGATTGTTATGAGAATAAGCTCCTATGTGTGGAGAAAATCCACACATACTTAAATGTTGCTAGACTTGTTGACCCCAAACCATTTTGATGCCTCGGTTTAATTTACTTGTGGTTAGCATTGGTATGATCAACCCATAGCACCATTTAAGGGGAGGCTTAGATGTATAGTTTGTTAATTATAGTAGCTAAGTAATCTTAATTCTGTTAGTTAATTTCTTTTAATCCTGGTAGTTGTCTTTCATTAATACTGGTAGTTAAGTAGAGTTAATTCAGGTAGTCTATACATACTTAATTCTGGTTGAAATAGAGTTAATTCAGGTTGACTCTTAATTAATTCTGTTTTGACCAACATTAAGTCTGTATGTAAATTGTTTAATCACTGGTGGTTATGTTAATTTTGGTTGCGGTAATTTGACTTTTTCTGATTAAGTCACTTTTAAAAGTAACCGTTAGAGAATTATTAAAACGGCGTAATAGAAGTTCCCACAGAGTAGCTAATATATCGAAAAATTTTGATTCTCTTTCATACTTTTCTTTATTGATATCTCCTTTTCCTTTTTTGTAATAGATTAAAACATTTCCTCTCTAACGAATTATAGTCAAGCGTTCTGCAACCAGCATCCTACATTTTTAATTCACAAATAAAACCTAGTACTTAATACGGGTTCACATGGCTCAATTAGAATTATGTGAACAAACACAACCAGTAGGGTTTTTTAGTTTGCGCAAGCCAAAACGATAGTCAGGTTTGCAGAGATTCGTGAAGTTTTCTTTGATGTTCCAACCTCATGTATGCATTAACTCTGCTAAAATCCCACTATCTATGATTCTCTTGTGAAACAATTTTGACAGAAGTGCATTTTGCACAGTACTAGAGAAGATGGGTCACCTCAAACTAGTGCAACAGTTGATACCAAAAGGTACATAAAACTCTGAGGCCAATTAGGTATCCAACTTCAATTAGATTACGCCACAGGAATTTCAATGTTTAACTAATTATGACCTTTTTGAGGGTATGGGCCGAAATAGTGTATCCTACTGATGGATCTTTTACCTTTTGGAAAAAGTTTCTATTACAACCTCAATGCGATATTGGTCCACCAACTTTTTCACTGTTTAAAGTCTAAAAGATTGGATGGGATCAATTTGGTAGCAATATAGCTACTAGGTTCTTTGATTGTTATGCCACTGGAAAGATACTAATAATTTTTCAAACTCATTTTAATGGTATGTATGGGCCAAATGAAGAACAAGAAAAGTTTTGAATGTTCCCCGTTTCTGCAACTAAATTTTAAAAATATCAAACAGAAAACAACACCCTATCTAGCTGTAAGCCTGACCAAAAAAGATTTTTGGAAATATGAAAAGGGGTATTCAAGGGGCAAAACCAAAACCTTTATTGCCCTTCTAATGTTTTGTTAGCCTACTAACCTTATTGCAGGACAAGAACATGCTGCTCAAGCTCAAACCCAACCAATACCTCCACCTCCACCTATTCCATCAACAACACCAACACCTATCCCAACATCTACACCTCCACCTCCACCTATTCCATCACCAACACCACCACCTATTCCTACACCTACATCACCACCACCACCACCACCTGAGACTGAACCTCCAACAGATGAGCACACCTATGAGGAGCAATCTCCTGTCCACCATCACTTCTCACCATCACAAGCACAGGCTCCAAGTCACATGCCTACAGATGATTTGCTTCAAACAGTTCCCAAGTTGATTTCAAGAATAGATAGCCTGGAATTGGATCTTAAACAAACCAAGCTAACCATGGGAAATGCAATAGTGAAGCTAGTCAAGAAGGTGAAGAAGTTAGAAGGGTTCTTAAAGAGGAGGAATTTAGTTTTGACAGATTCAGAGGATGAAGAACCTGAGGTTCAAGGGAGGAAAAGTCAAGCTGACCCTCAAGATTCTTCAAAACAAGGACTGGTTACACCTCCTACAACAAAGGCACATGCTTCAGGGGAGGAACAAGAGGAAGAAATAAGCCCAAACACTCTTGAAGCAGCCAAAACTCTCTCAAAGGTTGCCTCTTTAAAATCAAGGTCAATTGACAAAGGAAGGAGGTACAAGAGAAGAAAAGAGTCTACGAGCAAGAAAGTAGTCTCAAGCTTGGACTTTCAAGAAGATAATACTGGTGCTGAAAAGATTAATACTGCTGGTGAGGTTAATGCTGCTAGTATTGAAGTTAATACTGCTAGTAAAGTTAATACTGGTAGTATTGAACTTAATACTGTTATTGAGCAAGATAGTACTGCTGGTGAAAATAAAGGACAAAGAGAAGGGAAAGCTCCTATGCTCAGTGAAGAAACTCCAAAGAAGACAAAGGAACAGATCTTACAAGAAGAAGCTAGCCTTGCAGAAGCTATAAGATTGGATTTTCCTTAGCAAAGAGGTCAGAGGAGGCAGATCAAATTCCCCCCCCCCCCCATTTGGATGCTCTTCTAGCACAAAGGATTGCAGAAGAAGAAGAGTTGACTGAGCAACAGAAGAAAAGAAAAGCTCAAGTACAATTTGAGGCTCAACACTATACAAATGAAGATTGGGACTTGATTAGAGCAAAACTTGAAGCCAATGCAGAGTTATCAAAGAGCATGCTTGGAAGTGAACTTCAAGGAAAAGACTTTGCTAAGGAAATGGTGGACCTTGTGAATCAAAGAAAGAAGTTCTTTGCTGAAGAAAGAGCCAAAGCTAAAAGGAACAAGCCCATGACCCAATCACAGCTAAAAACTTACATGATGAACTACTTAAAGAATCAAGGGTCATGGAAGTTAAATCAGCTGAGGAAGTTAGCTTGAAGAATCCAAAGAAGAGTTTGACAAGCTTATAAAACAGATTGACTCTTTTGTTCCAATAAGTGTTTGAATTCCCCCCCCACCACTAAAGATAGCTTGAAAAGATTTTGGTGAATAAGCTTCAAACAAAGACTCCACAGAGACGAAAGAAGAACAAGATGATGAAGCAAACGATATGAAACAACAAAGAAGCTTACAAAAATAATAAAACCAAATAACCAAAAAGGTATGCACACAAGTATTATGAGAATGCATCTGATGATCTCAGATAAGGTTGATAGAGCAAGAAAGACAAACACAGTACTGAAACAAAACCTCCTTTGAATCCTGTTCCGTTAGCCATGCAAAACGCCTAGTGTAGTTGCTACTTATAGATTATCAAACAAGGAGGAAAAAGGATATACCAAAATGTTAGGAAGATGTAACAGATAAAGTAAACAATAATTATGGAGCTATGTTAAAATCTATACTAGGATGACCTTATTGAGTTGTATACAGGATAATAAATAAAAAATGTGGTAGGAAGGGGGCCTGAGGATAAGTTTAGATGAGGGATTCTGGAAAAGTTTCAGAGTATGTTTTAAGAACTTAAGCACAGATCTATATGGAGTGAGTTGACAACAAAAGATTGAAAGTTGGAGATACATGATACTATTAGGGTACATTGGTTTGAACTGTAGAATCTATGGATATTTTTATTTAGATGTCGATAGAAAATAACCACTTCAGCGAGGTATTAACAATGTTAAAAATGCAGCTTTTGTGATGGAAGGATAATTGAAGATTGCTATATATTGTGAAATGATTGAAAAAAAAGCATGGCATTAGAAAATAATTAATGTGTAGGGTTTGAAAGCCTAGGAAAAATTTGAGAAGGGAAATCACTTGGTAGGTGCTATTCCACTAACACAACAAATGGTTATCAGTCACCATAGTTCTAAACAACATAAGGACTGGCAGTCCAAGAGCAAACGGCTCTTGGTAAAGACTTCTCAATCCGTTTCTATGGTTTGACAAACTTGCAAAATAAGTGTATTGTCTTCAACTCACCATATCTGTTAAAGTGAAGAGTTGGCTAGCGCCAACCAAGTTTAATAGGCTCGTGGTAAAGGCTGTAGAAAAACCATAACTAGTCCTTAAATATTATGTGCTTTATGGTAAAGACATACAATCCATATAGAAGGTTACACTTTACCAAAACGGGGATGGTAAATTCAGACTCACCAAGTTTAAATTACAAAGAGTTTGACATGGTTCTCAATCCACCATGGAATTTACCCTTTCTAAGTTGTTCAAAGGGAATGACTCAGCTCCTGACAAAACGCATACAGGTAAAGGCAATCTCAATCCGATGATGGCTGTAATGGTTTGCCAAAAACCATATGGTATTCAACTCACCAATGTTTCAAGTACTGAGAGTTGAAATGGTTTTCAGTTGACCAGGACATGGCACCTTTCTTACTGGTGCCAAAGACCTGACTACTCCAGAGTAAATGGCTTAACTGTAAAAAGATATCAAATCCCATTTTAAAAATTTCAATGATTTCACCTCTCACAGAGTTAACAAACACACCTTGAATTGATGAGAATATACTGAACTTAGAATATGATGTACAAAATTGTCCAGGTATGCTGATGCAAGGGTTTAACGACTAGTTGCCTGTCAAGGATTTTGAGAGACATAAAGACCTTATTATCTGAAGACAGAGAGTTCAAGACAATCCTCTAAAAGCCCGAGAGTGAAGCCAAAGGTACGAAGAAACTTGAAGTTCAAGAATGAAGGACAAGTAAGTGGAAGGATTGTTAGAAAATATTGTAAACAGCTTAATACTGTTAGATTAAAGTTAAGTCTTTTAGTTAAAGTTAGTACTGATAGATAATAGTTGTACTACTGTTAGTTTGAAGTTAATCTGGTAGAGCAAGTCAAGTCTGCCGATCAATACCTAAGTGTGACAGTAAGTAAAGTTAATACTGTATTACCATCACAGGTTAAGTCTGTGTCATTATAGGTAATAGTTACTCTTAGCGTTTAATCTAAGGAAAGATATAAACATTATCTCTCTTAACCGTTATTGTTCCTTATGTATATAAAAGTAAAGTAGAATAGCTTTGTAACCAGCCAAGAGTTGATTGAAGCATAATCACAATCAAATAGAATAGTAATAGCAAGTTTAGGTATTTCGTTCATGTTCATCTTGGTAAAAGATATTGATATACCGCGAATATTATGTATTCAACGTTTAATGTCACTCATAGTATCTTTGGATTTATTCAAAGGACTATAAGTCGTTTAAGGCTCATTGAGATCCTGTTGATAAGGACCTTCACTTTGTCCTCAAAGCTTAAGATGTGGACAAAGGGTTAACGTAAAGACGAGGGTACTTTTTCTTCATTTGGTCTTCACGCTCCCAAGTAAACTCGGGCCCTCGTCTCAAATTCCAACGGACCTTCACGATTAGAATGCGGCTCTGCTTTAGCCGTTTAACTTCTAGGTCCATAATTTTAACTGGTTCCTCAATGAAATTCAGCTTGTCATCAATCTGGATCTCATCTAACGGAATAGCTAGTGGTTCATCTACGAAACACTTCTTCAAATTGGAAACATGGAAAGTGCTATGAACTCGGCTTAATTGTTCTGGGAGTTCAAGTCGATAAGCAAGCGTTCCTACTTTATCAAGAATCTTGAAAGGTCTAATATAGCCTATGGTTCGAGCTACCCCCTTTTTTCCGAAAACGTATCACCCCTTTCCATGGTGACACTTTTAGCATGACCTTATCTCCAACCTCAAATTCCAATGGCTTACGTCTCTTGTCGGCGTAGCTATTCTGTCTATCTCGTACAGCTTGAATACCTACTGATCCTGAAATGATCTTCCATCAGTTGTTTCATGAACACTTTTCTGACCATGAGCTGAGCGTCTTCAACACCAAATAAAAAAAAGTCTCCAACACTCCACATCCAAACCAAAAACAACACCATTTCCATCTCCAAAAGAAAAACTCTCCCATGCCTCCCAGGTCTCCAACCAACAAGTCCATTCTCAATCTCCAAAGCTCCACAACAACGATCTCCTCTCCAAGTGGATGTGTGGATAAGTTATGGTTAAACCTCAGCCCCAACATATAGGCGATCGACCATTTTTCGGCCATAAGAGAGCTCCAAACGGTGCAACTATTGATACTCGTATGATAACTTTGATTTTAGTGAAAACTCAACTCCACAAGGTAAGGGGGTGGGAGTGTCTATCCCAACCCTTTTCTTAAAATTAACACACAAGCACTTTACATTCCTCACACGGTTTGGATGGTTCTCTCACTCTGACCATTACAGTCTGTGGATGGTAAGTCGTACTCATATCCAATTGAGTACCTAGGGCTTCTTATTTCAGTGATTTTCCTAGAATTAAGAGGTAAACTAAAGTCTCGATCCAAATATCGAAAACTGGCACATACCAGCCTTGAGACTAATTCCTTCAAGTATTTGTCTCGACAACTCTCCATTGAGTCAGTTTCCTTCAATGTTAAAAGAAATGAACAGACTTGTGAGTCAGTCTACAATTTAATATAAAACGATTTGTGGTTAGATTTATAAGTATAGGTATTAATGTGGTCGATTTACCCAAATTGTATATTGACCAGACGCCGTCTTTGGTAACTATAGAAATGAAATCCATAATAATGTTTTCCCACTTCCATACAGGTAATCACTATGTGAACCAACAAACCGGATGTTTTTTGCATTCACAGCTCGGTTCCGGGGCGTGGTCGGGGTTACGTCGACTGTCGGCGCGGGCCGCGGTTCCCACGCTCGTGGGGCTCGATCGGTTTCGTTCCAGGTCTTTCGCTATCCGTCCGTCCGCTGGGTTCGGACCTTGAACTTTGGAACAGGTCAAACATTTACTTACATAGGTGGCAATCACTGCTTTCATATTCGGAGCCACCAGTCTACAGTTTTTCTTCTTTAAAATCTGGTACAATCTAGTCTGATCCTGGATGGTACCGAATACATTGACTTATTCGATTCATTCATAATCAACACTCGTAAGTCCCAAAACAGGGAAACCAACTTCTCCCATTCACAGCATAAACAAATACAGACAGCACGTGGCTCTAGCTTCTTAAAGCATTACACACACAGATCTTCAGTTCAAAATTCTCCTCATATCTGCCTCAACTTGAGCATATTAAAATTGCAACAGGGAGGTTTAGACCAATCATAAAACTAAATTCTCAACTCGTAGTGTCTTTTCTGTTCCTTTTCGGGCTCAAGACATCCGCCACCAACGTTCGCTTTTCCATGATTGTATAACGAATCTCTGCATCGTAGTCGTAGTGACTCAACAGTTCCAACCATCGACGTTGTCTCATGTTCAACTCCTTTTGATCAAGAATATGCTGCAAACTCTTATGATCAGTGAATACAACGCACTTCGTGCCATACAGATAATGTCTCCACATTTTAAGTGTGAACACTACAACTCCAAGTTCTAAGTTATGTGTAGTGTAATTCTTCTTATGAATCTTAAGTTGGCGTGACGCGTAAGCTATGACTTTTTCCCTTTGCATCAAAACTGCGTCCAACCCTTTATGAGAAGCATCACAGTAAACCACGAAGTTTTCACTACCTTCGGGTAACGCCAAAATCGGTGCACTACACAATTTTTGCTTCAATTGTTAAAATGCAGCTTCTGCCTTTTCACCCCAATCAAACATCATGCTCTTTTGAGTCAACTTCGTCATCGGCTTGGCAATTTTTGAGAAACCTTTGATAAATCGTCAATAATAGCCAGCAAGGCCTAGAAATTGACGAATCTTTGTTGGAGTCTTGGGTGATGCCCAATCCTTGATTGAATCAATCTTAGATGGGTCCACATGAATGCCCTCACTATCAATCATGTGACCGAGGAACTGTACCTTTGAAAGCCAAAATTCACACTTTGAAAACTTGCCGTACAATTATTCCTTCTTAAGTAATCTCAAAATTAACTTAAGATGCTCTTCATGCTCCTTCTTATTCTTGTAGTAGATCAAAATGTCATCGATGAAGACTATCACCAATTTATACAGATATGGTTTGCACACTCGATTCATAAGATCCATGAATATCTCTGGTGCGTTGGTCAGTCCAAACGGCATCACTTGAAACTCATAGTGACCGTAGCGTGTTCTAAATGCAATCTTTGGAATGTCTTCCTCCCGAACTCTGAGTTGGTGATAACCAGATCTCAGGTTAATCTTAGAGTAAACTCTTGACTCTTGCAACTGATCAAACAAGTCGTCGATTCTTGAAAGTGGATATCGGTTCTTCACAGTAAGTTTGTTTAGTTCACGATAGTCGATACACATCCGAAAATATCCATCTTTCTTTTTGACAAATAAAACCGGAGCACCCCAGGGTGACGAAGTTGGTCGTATAAATCTCTTGTCAGAAATTTCTTGCAGCTGAGTAGACAATTCTTGCAGTTTTGATGGGCTAATCTATTCGGGGCTCGTGCTACCAGTGCAGCACCAAGGACTAAGTCGATTTAAAATTCAACTTGTCGTGTCGGTGGTAATCCAGGCAAGTCTTCTAGAAAGACTTCCAGAAAGTCTCGTACAATCGGCACGTCCTCAAGTCGCTTCTCCTCCGACTTATCTTCGGTTTCCTTTTTTGTAACTTGTGCCAGAAAAGTTTGGCAACCCTTCTTAATATATTTTTGAGTTTTAGTGCACAATATAATGCTCAACGTCGACTTCTTCCTTTCGCCACTCCTATCACCTTGGACTATTAGGACTTCGTCTCCATAAGAAATTTAAACGATCTTTTCATCACAAACGATCACCGCATGATGATTTGCTAACCAATCCATGCCGATGATGACGTCGAAACTACCAAGTTCTACGGGCATTAGGTCAATGTTGAATGGGTGACCTAATAATCCTAACGTACATCCTCTAAGTACAGTATTTGTTTCCGAAATTCTCCCGTTGGCTAACTCAACAGAGTACATAGTTTCTACGGTAGATGGCACGATGCCATTTAAAGGGCTAAACTCGGCGGAGGTAAGGCTTTTATCAACTAGGTTATATGTACTTGCAATAGTTACGTCCCTTTCTTTAACTTCAGGTCCATCAAAAGTTTTGTCGGTATGAGAATCTCATAATTTACGCGATTCTAACTCACTAAAAAGTAAGTCAATTGAAGGAACTCTCCTAGTTCTCCTAGTTATAATCCAAATAGAATTTTAAGTCTGTTACGTTCTAAATTCTTACAATCTATAATTATCGTGACTACAGGGAGTAGGATTCGGTCTCTCGGCTAAGGGTATGGTGTATCAATATGATAAGGTTGAGGAGATGCTACTTAGTTACGACGCCTACCAATACGAATACAAATGACAACCACAACTCATGAATACACACGCAAAATGTTCATAAAACATGAACATGATAAAAACTCGTTGAATATATTAAAGAAGAGAAGAGAAAATAGCAATGGAAAGTGTAGATAAATTGGCAAATATTTTAAGGTGACTACTCCTAGCATAACATGGTCCTTCCTGAATTATACATAGGTGATCAGGCTATGTATAATTAAGGACTAACAATAAAATGCTCATTTCGTCAAACTAGTGTTATGTCCAAAAAATTTATATGGTATAAACACTATGGTTTAAAACATAGCAAAACAATTCGTAAAAGGGAAACAAGGTAGTTTATATAATGACGCAAGATATTTTATAGGACAACGAAAAACATTTTATGAGGTGCTAGCAAAAATGGTTTACAAGGAAATCACGTGGCAGTTTATAAAATAACAACAAAATAGTTTATAAAAGATAGCGAAATAGTTTATAAAACGATGGCAAAAGAGTTTCTAAATGAAAGTAAAATAGGTTATTAGGTGAAAACAAATTTTGTTTACAACATGGTAGCAAAATAGTTTGATAGACGATAGTAAAATAGTTTATAAGACGACAATGAATTAGTTTATAAGATGATACAAGGATAGTTAGTTATAAAGCGGTGGTGAAATGGTTTATAAGATGGTAACAAATTAGAGAAGTATCTTCCATGAGTTGATAGAGTTTTAAAGTGTAACTAACGGGGTCGTCATGACACAATACGAACAAAGGGTTTAAAAAACATCCACACAATACACAAAATTCACAAGGGAGTACTAGTGCAATTCTCTTAGGGTTACGGTCAAAGTCTACTTTGGTTTCACTAGAAAAGGTAGGAAAATCTCTCCTTAAGTATGAACATTATCTTTGATGATGTTGGAGTTCTCGCCAGCTTTTACTTTCCGAATTTGGTTCACACGATTCAGCTTTGAACAATCACTCTTGTAATGTTCTGGCTTTCCACACTCATAGTGGGTATCTCAGGTTTCTAATTTGCCACTAGGTCTCTAAGTTGTTACCGAAACGAGTATCCTACAATCTCTAGTCATATGGCCAACTCTCTTGCAGTTGTTGCGCTTCATAGTGTATGGCCCAGTGTGGTGCAACTTACACTTGTTGTAGAAAAGTAACTTTCCCACATATCTATTTTTGTTATTTGATCTAGCAGTGTAAGCTCTCACGACCTTTTGTTGTTTATCTTATTGTTGGCATTCCTTGCCACCTTGACTTTCTAATGTACGACCTGGTCCATCGAGTCATAAGCCATGCAGATTTGTGCCTCGTAGATAGCAATAGCTTCAATAGCATTAGGAATTTGTCGGGTTACAATACGTTGGATCCTCACGGAACTCATTCCTTGTCTCGTTGTAGGTATTTCCTTCGAAATCGAACGGAATAAAGAAAATAAATTAGGTCGAATTTCAAAAGTCGTGTTTCCAAAATGAATGTTACAAGTTGACAGGTTAAAGTCGTGTGCAAATTATTCGGCAGGTTTCTAGAAATTACAATAATTAAGAAAATTAAGACGTAACGAGATGACGTGGGTGTTTCAACAGTATGGTGCGAGTGCTCAACTCATTTTTGGAATCGGATAGTAAAAATATCAGTGGGGTCGACAGACTATAACGGGTTTCAAAGTTATGCAAACCGATATTATGTAAAGTCATAAAAAGTTTTAAAGACCATCGTATTACTTACGATGTTTTAGAAATAGACGAGACCATTGTGTCACTCACAATGTCTTAGAGAAAGTTTAGTATTTATATAAACAACTTCTATATCAAATGGTGGGGAAATATACGTAAGGCAAGCGTAAACGCAGAGGAAAGATAAACGTGAGATAAACGTATGCTCATAGCAAAATAGAGCTTTAAGGGAAAAAATAAACGCAAAGCAACATATATGCAGGGAAGATAAACGCAGGGCAGAGGTAAACCCATATCATAGTAGGCTTAAGGCAAAATGATACTCAGGTATACTCTATAGCAAAAGCACGTATAAGACACATGTAAAAGCACGTAAGGACCACATACTGGTTATAGACCAGACCTAATTTTTCTACCTGGTTCTCTATAACCTTTGCTCTGGATACCAATCTGTCACACCCCCAGACGAGGCCTAGAAGGAATACGTGTCCAGGGCCGTAACGTCATAATATACATCACAAAAAGTACAAAGAACGACCTCTAAAGGTACGTTTCAGAAATCCAACATCGTTGCATTAAATAAAAATAGTTAAAGTTTTACATAGGTTCAAAGATAATATGTGGAAGCGAATATAAGTTTTGGAAATTGACAACGATGTTTAATCAGTTGATAAATTCTTGAAAATTAGGCCAATGCAAGTCGACACCATATTGCAATCAAAGACATCCAAGCTAAGCACCTGAAAACATTATTAAAACGTCTACATAATGTTGGTGAATTCATAGGTTTGGTTTAAACGTAATAAGGCGGACCACAAGATTTCCAAAACACGTGTGACAATTATAACAGATACAATGTCACATAAATAGGCATTTACGTTGCAATAAGCTCATGACACCGAAGCTCAATTAGCATGGATCATTTAAGTATGTTATGAAAGGCTTGCCTAACAGGTATTTGACCAAGATCACCTAAACGAAATCTGACATGTTATACGTCCGTTAGTTCGGCATCTCCGCAACTAGTAAGCACTACTTACCCGGACAGGGATAATCAGTCCCCAAAGATCTATTTATAACACTCACGCTTACTTAACCAGCTACTCGGTCAAGAAATTAACGGTTCATGATAATTTGGGCAATAGTAGTGGTCTAAACGCAAAACTTAGGCAACACGTAAACAGGGAAAATCTCACGTAAAGTACTTGTGTCCATTTTATTTGAAAGCAACAATGTTCTCACCTCAAAGTTATGAAACGTAAGTAAAATCAGTTAGAAAAGTGGGGCTATGAACGCACCTTAAGCAAATGGTGAGAAAGTAATTCAATGAAGTGTATAACGATATTGAACAACTCTAACCGCGACCTAATTAAAAGACGCGCTTTAGAAACGAGAATTAAATATGAAACGTCAGATAAGACGCTTATAGAAGAAATAGACATCCATAAGTGTTTGTGCTTTAGTTTATATAGTAAAAATGTGTCGTTTGAAAGTATAAGATTTATGGTTACGTTACGCCATGTTTTACGAAAAGTTTATATTTTCCGAAAGTTACTATTTTAGGAAAGTTCTAAGTTTTGAGAAGTTAATACCGTCCCCTAATATTTGATAAGTCCATGATCCTAAAATACACTAGTGATAACTAAAGTCCTACATTTTAAGTCCGTCTCGCTAATAAATGCCAAAAGTTTCTGTTTTTAGAAGTTTCCCTTTTTAGATCTCCCGATAATATATTTGTGACATTTCTAAAGTTTCCACTTAATATACCAGTGTCTACATACGTTTCACTAATATTTTAAAAGCTCAAATCAACTCGAAAGTGTCCGAAAACTCATTTTATAATTCCAATCAGCAACATTATTAGTTATTTTCAGAAAAGTGTTCCAAAATTCATTTCGTCATAACTTGGTTGTTTTAAACCGCTTTTAGTGTTTGATATATGAAAATCTATCTACTCAAAACAAGCTCTCTAAAAACTACTTTCTTGACTAATGAATACATTTTAAAAGCTCAAATCAACTCGAAAGTGTCCGAAAACTCATTTTATAATTCCAATCAGCAACATTATTAGTTATTTTTAGAAAAGTGTTCCAAAATTCATTTCGCCATAACTTGGTCGTTTTAAACCGCTTTTAAAAATTTATAATGTAAAACATGTAGGATTCAGAAACAAATTTAAGTTATATAGATGTAGATAAAATAAAAATATGTATTTAATAATACTCAATAAAGAAGTTTTAAAGCTGAAGATATAAAACAATTAGGAATAAGATAGAAATAGAAATAATAGAACAATAAGTTATAGAAAATTAAAGAAAAACCATCATCAAACAACAATATATAATATTAAATACATTAATAGAAAATAAGTAATAATACGTCAATACAAAGTATAGAAGTTAGAAAAAAATAGAATAAAACAAACAAATAAAAAAAAAAAAAAAAAAACTACAAAGATAATAACAACGAAACAACAATTAAATGAGAAACCAAAGGTGTATTATAAAATGCAAACAAATATGATATACGTCAATAAAGTATGGTAGTTTAAAGCCATCAAACACACACATAAGTAGTCCATTGATCTCGTTAAACATAGGTTGACGTAAATCAGATACTCAACTGATTGATCACACTAGAATATTGGGGCTTGTATGTAATGTAATGGTAAAAAGACTCAAAATTGTAAAAATATGAAAAAGGGGGAGAACCAACACTTGTTTACTTTATTATATAATTCCTGCTGCAGCATATCTCAATGAATTAGATATATGAAAATCTATCTACTCAAAACAAGCTCTCTAAAAACTACTTTCTTGACTAATGAATACATTTTAAAAGCTCAAATCAACTCGAAAGTGTCCGAAAACTCATTTTATAATTCCAATCAGCAACATTATTAGTTATTTTTAGAAAAGTGTTCCAAAATTCATTTCGCCATAACTTGGTCGTTTTAAACCGCTTTTAGTGTTTGATATATGAAAATCTATCTACTCAAAACAAGCTCTCTAAAAACTACTTTCTTGACTAATGAATACATTTTTAAGTCTCCCAAAACCTCAAAACAAAATCGGACCAGCAACCATATTTTTCACAAACGCTCCCAAAATCCATTCAAACTTCACAATAGTGCCTATATCCCGTTCACTACTAATCCAACCAACAAAATCTACTCTTATTCTATCCTAATCCCATCATCATCTTTGTTGCAACCCACAAGCTCACTCATCCTTTCCATAGACAAAGTATTAATATTAAGAACACATGAAAACTTTATTAGTTTATCTAGTTTCTTTTTGAAAAACATCACAAACACTAAGGATATATATTTATAAACTTAATCAAGATCATAAGAAAGAAAGAAATAATAGAAAGATCAAGAACACACTTACAAGGTGTGAAGAATCAAGAAAGAAACACAAGATTTAGCTTAGGAACCTTAGATCTTAAAACCCAATAACAAATCTTGCAAAACCCACTTGATAAACCAAAACACTAACTTATGAAATCATGAATAACCCTTGAAATCAAAGAAACCCTTCTTGGAAACACCTTAGATATTAATAAAAATGATCTTGGAATAGTTATATCTTGCTAGAATCAAAGATATGAAAGTGTATGTGTGTGTGTTTTGGGTCGTGAGCTCCAAGAGAGGGAGAGGGGAAAGAATTTTTGTTGGTGGCTTGTGGAATGAATGTGTAACCCTAAGTTATGAAATAACATGGTATTTATAGGACAAAAGATAGGGTTTAGGACTTGGTGTTAAGTGTCTAGGTGACCAACACATACCAAAGGTGTGTGTGGTTGTGGATTCGAACACAACAAAGCCAAAAGAGGGGGTTCAAGACTTGATCACTAGCCAATCTTAATTAAATGAAAGCCTCATTTTTTAGATAGTAGAGTTGTGGTCCTCCATGGGTGCATGAGGACAAGTTGTGTAAGAGTACAACTCATGCATGGAAGCATGCATACAAAATGTCACCATCTTTGCATGTGATGCTTGAATTTTAAATTAAAGGTAAAAGATTCCTCCCTATTTAATTAGATATGTGTTTGTGCGTGTGACTTGAGTAGAGGGGAGGGGTGACCATTAAATTTTTGACTTCTAAATCCGAGATATGCGATAACTAAAGCTTACACGAAAAGATTGCGGGTTTCCGGGTCTCCGTTTGACCTAAAATGCTAAAACCGTACAACGTACACGAAAAACATATAAATCGCAAAAGAAAGTAAACGTGACCTAAATAACACTTTAAAATGATAAAATAATGCATATAACACGTAGACTAATCCAAGTTCGAAGCCGGAACGCATCCGATAATGATTTTCAGTATTTCGCGGGACAACTTCCTGAAAAATTACCAGATTCAAACGTAACGTATAAAAGTTAAAAGTAATGATCGAAAAAGTTTAAAATAATGACCTACAATTGACAGAGGCTCTTTGAGTGAATATGGTATCACTGACGGTGACGGGGTCATCCAAAGGTGTGAGATAGGTAAGATTGATATCCAAGCTATTTGGGAGAACTGAGAGTGACCAATCAACCGTATACATGCACGCTCCTTCACATGAAGCACGTAAAATTTGAGCAAAAGCGGTGAGAAGAATCACGATTTCTTGGTTGTTGATTATGAAAGCAATTGAGATTATGCGATCACGATTTTGAGTGATCCGGACACTTTTGTAGAAATGAAGAACGAACAAGGGACAAATTTGTTCGCCGATGTTCAAAAGACAATTGAAGTTGATAACGGAGAAAACTTGAGGGATATCAGAGTCACTCGTGTAGGATGGATCAACAACACGTCCTTCATAGAAGAGACATTTTTCAAAATGTTTAAAGGTGGCTCTTTCATCTTTTGAAAGGCCGTTGGAACGGTGATGCATAAGGATGTAGTGAACGGTGTTCTTGTGATCATTTTGAATGGCACTTGGCATTTTCGAACCTAATAGATACATTTTAACAAGGTAAGTGGGATATTTTAGCTTTTAACTATTATGATGTATTTTCAATTGAGTTTTTTTTATACACCGGGTATGGAGTTAAGAAAATTTCGATTACAAGAGAGGTATATAGTTAAACCAAACGCTACGAATTTAACGGTGCTTAAAAATCTTTAAAATGTGTCTTTTGTAACTCATTTATTTATTCGAGCAAAATGTGCCTTTAAGTTTGAAAAGCGTTTTTATTTGTATTAACAATGTGTAGTACATTGTTCATACCAATTAACCTAGTTGTGATCAATTTTTGAAAAAAATTGACATGGGGTTTATATGCAAAATTCAATTTTTAATTAACATTAAGATGCAATTCCTAACTAATGGAAGCATAATTAGGTATCTATTGTAAATGATTAATTATGAACGTGTATAGTATTAATAAACCCTAATATTTAGTTTTTTTGTGAAAAATAGTAATCTAAGATTGAATCAATGAGAAGGATGAAGAATATTACTTACAATATGATTAGACGCACGAATTAATTGATGATTTAACGTGGTGATGAGATGGATTGATTTTTGGTTCGTCTATGGAGGTTTTGAAAGTGGGAATCTGTTTTACAGTGGGGTAAGCGAAACTGATCTGTTTGTATATCAGATGGCCGAATCCCTTTTAAAAAGGATCCAGGACCAAAAAAAATACGGTCTCTATATTTTTATTATTTTCGACGTAAGTATTGTTTGTGGAACTTTTTAGTTATGAACATTTTCGTCTTAGATCAAATAGTTCAAAACCAACTTTAAATGTGCGTCAAAGAAAGATTGTGACAAGAATGCGTGCGGTTTGCATGAAAATATATATACATATATACATATATACATATACATACATATATACATATATACATATACATACATATATATATATATATATATACATATACATACATATATATATATATATACATATATATATATATATATATATATATATATATATACATATATATATACATATATATATATATATATACATATACATATATATATATACATATATATCTATATATATACATATATATATATATATATA
>BQNB010040358.1:0-47466 GCA_026074375.1 Tanacetum coccineum
GTTAATTGATTTTGAGTATTTTTTATGATTGCATCGTTGGCTTTGACGTAGCTATCGAAATCGAGCTTAGACACACCCGGAGCTTGTGGAACCGGAGCTTGATGAGTTGGTGCTTGATAAACCGGGGGTTGATTAACTTGGGGTTGATAAATTGGTCCTTGATTGAAATTATTACCCCTGTTTTAAGGCATTCTCTAGGCATCTTATCCAAAAAATTACCACCCGCAGCGGAGTTCAATGAGTCTTGATCATTAGTGTTTAAGGCATTGTAGAATGTATCGAGTTGATGCAATTCTGAAAACCCGTGATGTGGGCATGCCCTAAGAAGATCATTGAAACGATCCCAAGCCTCATAAAACGTCTCATCAAATTTTTGCTGAAATCTCGTGATTTCATTTCTGAGATTTGTCGTTTTAGAGGGAGGGAAGAATTTGTTAATAAATTTCGAAACAAGATCATCCCATGTTTCAATCGACCGAGGGGGTTCTTTTTCCAGCCATATCCGGGCTGCCCCTTCGAGAGAAAACGGGAAAAGCATAAGTTTAACCGACGTATTTGGTACGTTCGGAATCTTCATCGTAGAAGTGATCTTGTTGAAATAACGGATGTGAGCATGTGGGTCTTCTTTATCATTTCCAAAAAATTGCTTGTTTTGGACAAGATTCAGAAGACCATGCTTGATTTCAAAGTTATTCGCGGTGATTTCCGGAATAACGATCGCATCCTCGTAACCCTCGGTGGGTGCTTCGAGCAATTGCGCCATAGTACGATTATCAGCCATCGTAACTATGGGAGGATTATCAGGTTTCTCAAGATTGGATGATTCAACAGAAGTTTGTCGGACTTGTGGTTGTCGACGTCTACGGGCTTGAGAACGAGTGCGCATGCACAAAATAGAAATATAAAAAGAAAATTTACACTAATTTTTTTTTTTTTTTTTTTTTTTATTCACAATTGATTTTAACGGACAATGAGATAAGACAACTTAAACCAAATAATCTACTTACTTCACGGTAGCTCTCAAAAAGATAAACCTCACCAGGTAGCGGAGGGAGTAGAAATAGCGCGAAGATAATTTCTCCTATCGGGTCGTAGTTCCTAGGAACAAACCACTCCTTATCCCACTTTAAAGTTTGTTCAACTTTTCCAATGTGAGGCCGTACTCGTAAGTAGCCACAAAAGCAAGTTTTTTAAATCTTTTGTCGAGTTGGGAACCAACAGAGTTCACCGGAACATATTATGATAATACCTCAGTTGAAATGCATTATAATTTGGTATTTTACCAAGTTGTGAAATTTTTATTTTCTTTTTTATAAGGACAATGTTTTTTTATTTTTTTTTTTTTTTTTTTTAATTTTTTTTTTTTGTTTTTTTAAATGATAATTATACTAAAAAGAAATGAAAAATATTTTTGTACTTTTTTTTTTTAATTTTTTTTTAATTTTTTTTTTTATTTTTATAATAAAAGAAAATATTCACACTTTCGAAAACAGATGGTCAAACTATCGATAAACTTTGCACATCCTTCCCAGGCAGCGCGCCAAAAATTGAACCGCTCTGAATAAACCTTAAAATAATTAATAAAATAAAATATCAAAACATATCGTAAGAAAGTCAAAAACAGAGTCAATGATACCGAGAAAGTAGTAAAGAGACTTTCCCGTCGTAATCCCCAACAGGCTGAATTGTAAATCCGATACGAATGAATTATATTTGAAATGAGAAACCAAATTGATTTTGATTTTTAACTATATAATACAAAAATTAATTAAAGAAAACTAAAAATTATTCTATGGGTAACAAGCATGGAAAAATGGGAATTCTTAAATACACTACGGGGAACAAAATTAGTTATACGGATGAATCCTAAACTACGGGAGCATAAATAATGGCAAATGAAATCCTAAGAAATCTACGGGGAACGTAATTAGGCTTAAAAATACTTAACTAAACTAATTAACACTAATAAACTAAATTAAACATGCAATTATAGACTACCGGGAATTAAATCGCAAGCTAAAACTAAAAATTACAAAAATAAAGTCATAAAATTAATTTTAAAATTTAAATAAATTAAAAATATTCTAACTTAAAAGAAAATGTAAAAAATTTCAAAATCGGAGTTAAAAAGCGAACAAAACGGTAAGAAACGAAAAAGTCGAACTCGTAAACGAGCCCGGAACTGAAATTTGGGCAAAAATCACCCTACACAAGTTTTAATAATTTTCCTACAAACTATTTGATTAAAGAAAATTTTCTAAAAAAGAAAAATAATTTTTTGTTAATTTTTGTATTTTTTATGAATTTTTAAAGATTAAAAACTAATTAAAACTAAGAAAATAGAAAAAGACAAAAAATAAAAGTTATAAAAATTCTGAAAAAATAAAATTAAATAAAGAAAAAGTTAACAATTCTAAAAATATAAAAATGCCCAAATTTTACTGTTTAAATAAAAAGTAATTAAACTAATTAAAATTAAACCTAAATTAATTAATTAAATTAAATAAAACTAACTAAAGCTAACTGTTGTTAAAACTAAAGGACTAACAGTGAAAGGACAAAAGGACTGACGGGGTAACAAGCTAACTAACCACAGGGACTAACAATGCTAACTATAAAAGAAGAAATTACACAAATGGTCCCTGAAGTGGACCCCGATTACAAAGTGGGTCCAAAGTGCTTATTAGACAAAACTCAAAACAGCAAACTTGTTCAGGGGCTTAATGGCAACATTTTTCCTAAAAGCACTAAGTGCTGAAATTAACTAAATAAGCCAGAAAAGTAAGCTTTTGGACTGACAGTGGAAACTAGTTTGTAAACAAGCTTGTATTGAGAGCTTTGAACAATAAACAATCAATTCAGAAACATAACACTTGGGATTATAAGTGACTTTAAAAACAATCTGCATAAAAACATGAATGTGTTACAAGCTGAAAGTAAAGCTGTACGGGACTGAAAATATGTAAGTTAATTAAAAAAAGTAAAGACTGTTTACTAACATTAGATATATGCTCAAGGCTTTCAAGAAGCTCGATATATAGCGAGTATTGGACTTGCATTTGTGCTTCTTTGGAGAGATAAAAACCAAGTGTGTAGTTGCGTGAGTAAATCTAGATCCAAATTCCAAGCTTTGATTTTCTTTTGACTTTTTGGAGACAAATCTCAGCATCGAGTGCTGTGGAAACGGAGAAGGGATTGCCAACATGGACTTATAAAGTGGGCGGGGTTAGTAGGTGGCTTGAATGATTTGGTAGGATGTTAGAGTGATTTTGCAGGAGAAAGTTGGGAGCAATACAAGGTGCGGGCGATGGGTGGGGTTTTGGTATTGGCGGGAAAAGCTTATACAAGTTGGGCTGTGGCAGAGAGAGGTTGAAGATGATTAAGGGAATGTTTAGCTTTTGTACAAGAAAAGCCCCTCTACATCTTTCTTCTTTTCATTCCCTTTTCCCCTTTCTATCTTTTATAAATGAGGTTTCCCAAATTGGCATAATCAGCCCCTGCCTTTGCTTCCTTAATAATATAACTTAGGGGTTTGGCAATTTTGACCCCTCAAGTTATATTTTTCTTTGCTTTTTCTTCTCGGAGTTGACTTGACTTTGATTGGGTAAGCCTACACACTTTCCATCCGTGCCCGCGGTTTTGTTGCTTTTTGCTTGGTTTTTCGTCTTTTTGTGAGATATCCGTTCCTGCACAATACAAATGCAAACATACAAATACAATGTATTTTTGGTATGTTTTTATTCTTTTAAGTTCGTTTTAAATGGAAAATGGTATGTGTAATTAAACACATATCAACCCACATGCTCACATCCGTTATTTCAACAAGATCACTTCTACAATTGGAAGATCCACGAACGGTACCAAAATACGTCGGTTTAAACTTATGCTTTTCCGTTTTCTTCTCGAAGGGGCAGCCCGGGATATGGCTAGAAAAAGAAACCCCCTTCGGTCGATTGAAACTTGGGTGATCTTGTTTCGAACATTTATTAACAAATTCTTCCCTCCCTCTTAAAACGACAATCTCGAGAAATGAAATCACGAGATTTTCCAGACTACATGATCCTATGAATTTGTATGAGCCCGTGTCTGACATGGTCAGAGCCAGAGTGCTCCATTAGTCATAGCTCTGTGTCTATATGGGCGCAGGACGCGAAACCGCAATTGACATACTGATCAGCAGCTCCGCCGCTATTGCGCACGCAATTGCGTTATCTTCACACCTCCCTAGAATATATCAATATTCAGCTACCACTACTGTAACACACTCATAGACCCTATAATTATCGCGAGGAAGAACGATGTCACTATAAGAACAGTATAGCTGCCCCCCCCCAACGGTCCGTCCTCCTAATGAGCTATGCACATTTCTACTGCACCTAGAGAATGTTTACTAAATCATCTGAGAGACATGTCTAAGGTGCTCAATCCGAACAAAGCAGTTGTAGCTAATTGAAGTACAATTCTTCCACACCTGCAGTCTCATATGGATGTTGCTGAAATCCACAAAGTCATGGTTCGGGGCATTAATTCTTGATAGAGAAAGAACAAACCCAAGCTTCGCCCCTGTAAAAGCGCGGTTGAACTCAATGTTGTCGTAATTGTGGGGGAGGTCATTATTATCAAACTGTCCAGCACTACCAGCACATTATACCTATGATAATATCCAAGAGTATGTGTCCCAGGCCGCTGCGGCCAATTTCAACCAAGCTAATTCTGGTTATCGACCTCGATGGTTCTTAAAATCAAATTTCGACCTCATTGGTTATCCTCCCATTCGATATCCTCATGCAATAGTCAAAACAATTTCAATCGAGGAAATAACTCAATCAAAAAACAGAGGAAACAATTTCAACCAAGTCGATTAATCGACTCTCGGTTATCAACTAGTGGTTAATCAACTAGTAGCTCATCAAGGACCTGCTCTCAGACACACGGTGTGAAAACAGATTTTGAAAGATATGTCACAGCCAATGATGCAGTGTTGAGAAACATGCAAAACCAAGGTCAAAACCTGCAATCCCAAATGGCAAATTTGACTGACATGCTTTCAAAATTTGTTACTGCTAATACAGCTTCTACTTCCGGTTCTGGAACTCTTCCTGGTAACACTGTTACCAACCCAAAGGAAGATTTAAAAGGTATCACTACCCGAAGTGGTGTTACCATCCAAGGACCGAAAGCAGTTAATCATGACACCGAGGTGACAAAGGACACGATGCCTCCTGCTAATAACGGAAGCACCGAAGACGTCCAACCTCCTGTTGTTCAAATTCAGTCTCGTAATCCAAATCCTGAGCCCAATGTTGCTCCTGTTGTTACTCCAGTTCCTAAAGCATCAATTCCATTTCCATCAAGAAGAAATGATGAAAGGCGCAAGGAAAAAGCTAACGACCAAATCGAGAAATTCTATGAAATCTTTAGAGATTTAAGTTTCGAGATTAGCTTTACCGATGCCTTGATGCTCATGCCTAAATTTGCTTCAACTTTAAAAACTTTGATTGGAAACAAAGAAAAATTGAGCGAATTGGCAAGAACTCCTTTGAATGAGAACTGTTCAGCGGTCATCCTCAACAAGTTACCAAAGAAACTTGGAGACCCTGGCCGATTTCTGATTCCATGTGAATTTACGGGGATTACTACATGCAACGCATTGGCCGATCTTGGTGCGAGCATTAATCTCATGCCTTATTTTGTATGGAACAATCTATCTCTTTCTGAATTGACTCCGACTTGCATGATATTAGAACTAGCTGACCGTTCGATCACTAAACCGATCGGTATCGCTGAAGATGTCTTTGTAAATGTGGGAAAATTCCAATTTCTAGCTGACTTCGTAGTTGTTGATTTTGAACTAGACCCCCCGAGTACCTTTAATTCTCGGGCGATGTTTCTTGAAAATGAGTCATGCTTTGATAGATGTTTATGAAGGTGAGATTACCCTTCGTGTTGGCAAGGTTCCCAAGTCACTCAAGCGAGCCATCGCTTGGAAACTCTCCGATGATTACAACCATATGACGGTAAACAAAATCGACGTCATTGATATGGCTTGTGATGAGTATTCTCAAGAGGTCCTAGGATTTTCAAACGTGATCGCGAGTGGCAATCCCACTCCATATTTTGAGCCTATTGTTTCTACTGCTTCTCCAAATCTCACTCCTTTCGGGGACAGTGATTTTCTTTTATTTGAAGAAGCAGATTCGTTTCTTGCTCTAGAAGATGATCCAACTTCATCTGAAGTTGATCCAACTTATCAGGATCCTGAGGGGGACATCCTGCTTCTAGAAGCAATTTTGAACAGTGAACCACCACCCCCCCTCCCAAATCAAGAACAATATCTGCCTGGAGTTAGGAAAGAACTCAAACTCTGTGAAGCTAAAACCGTTGAATCTTCCGTTGATGAACCTCCCGAGGTTGAACTCAAGGAACTGCCACCCCATCTTGAATACGCATTTTTAGAAGGTGACGATAAGTTGCCTGTCATAATTGCGAAAGACTTAAAAGATGAGGAAAAGGCAGCTCTTCTCAAGGTTCTCAAGTCCCACAAGCGAGCCATCGCTTGGAAACTCTCCGATATAAAGGGTGTTAGCCCGGAATTTTGTACTCACAAAATTCTAATGGAAGAGGACTACGAACCATCTGTGCAAAGTCAGAGAAGGGTAAACCCAAAAATCCACGACGTTATCAAGAAGGAGGTTGAAAAACTCCTTGACGCTGGATTGATTTACCCCATCTCTGACAGCCCTTGGGTAAGCCCGGTACACTGTGTACCTAAGAAAGGAGGCATGACCGTCATCACAAATGATGAGAATGAACTAATTCCTACTCGATTGGTCACAGGGATGGGGTATGTATTGCACTAACAGAAAAGCTTAATGAAGCACCCGAAAGGACCATTCCATTGACCTTTCTGGACCAAAATTTCTCGAAAGACTAGGCTGGAAACCAATTACTACTGTTTCCCGATGGGCTTCTAGGGTTTTTTTCAGATCCAATGACCCAAAAGATCAAGAAAAAGACAAAACCATTTTACTTTGGCCCATACGGAACTTTCGCTATCGTCGCATGCCTTGGGGCTATGCAATGCTCCGGGTACATTCCACGATGTAATGGATGGCATCTTCCACGATATGATTGAAAAAACGATGGAAGTATTTATGGATGACTTTTCGGTCTTCGGGAACTCTTTCTCTACGTGCCTATCCCATTTGGAAAAAATGTTGAAGCGGTGTGAAGACACCAATTTGTCTTTGAACTGGGAGAAGAGCCATTTTATGGTGAAGGAAGGCATTGTTCTCGGACACAAAATTTCTAAATCGGGACTTGAGGTTGATAGAGCTAAAGTGGGGAGATGTATTAGTAAACTCCCTCATCCGGACTACTGTCAAAGGTGCCCGTTTAGTTTCCTTGGGCACGCCGGTTTTTACCGACGATTCATTCAGGACTTCTCAAAAATTGCCCGTCCTATGACTCATTTGCTTGAAAAAGAGACTCCATTTTTCTTCTCTGAAGAGTGTATCGATTCCTTTAATACACTCAAAAGAAAATTGACTGAGGCTCCGATCTTAATTGCTCCCGACTGGGACTTGCCCTTTGAACTAATGTGCGATGCTAGCGACTTCGCAATTGGGGCAGTCCTCGGGCAAAAGAAAAACATGGCATTTTCACATATACAATATGACTAGCAAGACTTATGAACGAGGCTCAAATCATTACACTTACGACCGAAAAAGAATACTTGCCGTAGTGTATGCTTTTGGAAATTCCGGTCATATCTGTTATGTCCAAAGCATATGTGTATACAGACCATTTTTCTTTGCCATCAAGTTTCTCTTTGCAAGAAGGATGTAAGGCAAGGACTCATGCGGTGGATTTATTGCTCAATATTTTGATATTGAAATTTCGAGACAAAAAAGGAGTGAGAATCTCGCCGCGATCATCTGTCCAGACTGGAATACCCTCATCAAGACAAACCTCGAGGAACAAAGAAATCAATGAAGCATTTCCTCTCGAAACTCTTGGTTCTGTTGCTCTTCAAGATCAAAGTACCCAATGGTTTGCAGATTTTGCAAACTACCATGCGGGGAAATTCGTTATCAAGGGAATGACATCCCAACAAAAAAATAAATTCTTCAAGGATGTCAAACATTATTTCTGGGATGATCCCTTCCTATTCAAGATCTGTGCTGATCAGGTGATAAGACGTTGTGTTTCTGGGCAAGAAGCTTTAGACATTCTCAAAGCTTGCCACAGTGGACCCACTGGGGGACACTATGGTGCCAATTACACAGCAAGAAAGATCTTTGACTCAGGATTCTATTGGCCCACCATCTACAAGGATGCCCACGACTTTGTCACCCGTTGTGACATTTGTCAACGTCAAGGAAAAATTTAGCAAGTGACCTGAGATGCCACAAAACTCCATCCAAGTTTGCGAAATCTTTGACATCTGGGGCATTGATTTTATGGGGCCGTTCCCGTCTTCAAGAGGGAACAAGTACATACTCGTGGCTGTTGACTACTTGTCAAAATGGGTTGAAGCAAAAGCGCTCCCCACCAATGATGCCCGAGTTGTTTGCAAATTTTAAAAACTCACTTTCTCGATTGGTGCTCCCCGAGCTATCATTAAGTGATCGCGGAAACCACCCCCCCCCCAACTTTTTTTTGTAATGGACCAGTTTACAAAGGTCATGCTTAAGTATGGAGTCACTCATCGTCTCTCCACCGCATATCACCCACAAACAAGTGGGCAAGTTGAGGTGTCAAATCGTGGTTTAAAGCGTATTCTTGAGAGAACCGTGGGAGAAAATCGTGCCTCCTGGTCGGACAAACTAGATGATGCTCTATGGGCCTTCCGCACAGCTTACAAAACACCCATCGGGTGTACTCCATATAAGCTAGTGTACGGGAAGGCATGTCATCTACCGATCGAGTTAGAGCACAAAGCCTACTGGGCCCTCAAGCATACAAATTTTGATGTTCAAACTGCGGGTGATCACAGGAAAGTTCAACTGAATGAACTAAATGAACTTCGTGATCAAGCCTACGAAAACTCTTTGATCTATAAAGAGAAAACCAAGAGGATACACGATGCTAAGATCAAAAACCGCGTTTTCAACGTTGGTGATCGTGTTCTCCTTTTCAACTCTAGACTGAAGATTTTCTCGGGCAAATTGAAATCCCGTTGGAGTGGACCATTCACTGTAACCCAAGTTTTTCCTTATGGCACCGTCGAGTTATCTCAAAACTCCGGGCCCAACTTTAAAGTGAATGGTCATCGTATAAAACACTACTTTGGAGGGGACATACCAACCGAGGTTGTCCCGGATCTCCAGACGTTCCCCATGGACCAATAAATTCGGGGGACGGGTCAAGCATAGCGACCTTAAACAAGCGCTTCGTGGGAGGCACCCCATGCTTATCGTAGTATTGTGTAAAAATGAATAAGTGTTTTCTTGTTGTGTGGAGGCTCGCTTTTTCCATTACCCGTGTTTCGTGTTTCGTATTGTAATTGTCCAGGATTGCCCGGAATGTGAAGAACTCTCGTGCTGGTATTTTTATCAAGAGTTTCACATCCTCAGCTTCATTTTGGGAATCCAGTATCCTAATCTAATCGACTAACGTTTTTATCTTTTGGCACACTTCATAAACGGCCTTAGATTTACGTAGGAGCCCCTTTCAAAACATCGAGGACGATGTTTAATTCTAGTATGGGGGGGATCTTCGATTTGATTTTGCCTGCAGCCGTTGTTGTCACGTAATTCCGTTTTTACCACCAAATTTTTGCAAAAATACCAAAAAAAAATAAAAAAAAATTTTCAAAAATAAAATAAGTGTTTTGTCACAGTTTCGACTTTTCTTTTGGGTAGAATGACTTTAAGTTTTGACTCGATCGGGCGTGTTGAGCCCTAGCTAGTTCCTTAATTATAGGCTAAGCTTTCACGAGGTGAAGGACAAGAAGTGATAAAGTTAGATATAAGTTTATGTGCTAAGCAAGATTCTTCTAAAACTTATATGAGTAACTTGTGGCTTTTTCTCCCATTAGCTTTTAATCCGCCTAATCATACGTGCTCATTTCAATTCAGCTAAGTCAATCGATGTTTTTAGAAAAAGTTTCAAATTTGTAACTTGATTCTTTAAAACGAAGTTTTTTCTGTTCTTAGTAATTTGAAAGTTTAAATTCCAAAGAAGCATGAATGAAATATGAATGCAAAAATGCATAAATATTGAAATTATGCCAATGAAGCATACATTTGAGTATATGGAGCAAGTAAAAGATGTGTCGTGATATCCCACTCCGCTAACCGCGAGGTGGGGTTCAAATACTAAAGACAGCTTACTTCTACGGATTTGGTGTGTTGTGATATTCACCTTGAAGCAAGGTCAGGTGAGGTTCAAAACTAAGACACTATCCTTAGCCATATTAGGAAGAAGGTATTGATCGTGATTTCCAGCTACGCTAGCAAAGGGGTGGTTTTTCAAAACTAAGGGCGTTTGGTTGTGCTATCATGCTAGGGAGCAGGCTAGGTAGGTGTTCAAACTTAAGCAAGCATTCCTAGCTTTTAAAGATCTTATGATTATGATGTGAAGGTGTGCAAAAAGTTCTACAGTTAAATTTTCGCTCTTTAAAATCAAGTTACAAGGTCTTTGAGTCGTGATTCATCTTGAATTACGACTATGGAAATAAGTTGACCTATGGTTGAGTTGAATTGAGTGCACACATTTTAATCATATATCCATGTTGGGAGTTAAAAGTTCACAAGTCATAAGTATGAGTGCTTAACATTTAGACTTATATTGTCAAATGATCTTGTTTAATTGCTTGGTTTGGATCTAGTGAAAAATCGGGGACGATGAATTTATCCGTCAGGACATCCGTAGATTATTCTATGGACGCTTCTCATTCTATGATCCCAATGTTGATAAAATAAAGGAAGTCAAACAGGTAGTTAAGAAAAGAAAAAGAAAAATCCAAAAATATTAGGGATAGTTAGTGTACATATCAAAAATGGTGAAAACGGGACTTGTCGAAGCTATTGATTCTTTAGTTCCCCTTGACGAACACTTTGCTACTTTTCAAGGCAATTAGTTGAGGGGGATTGAGATTCTTAGTTTTCGTTAATGTTTACTTCATAACATTGCGTGAGGACACGGCAATACCTTAGTATGGGGGATTTTGGTATGTGCTTAATTACACATACCATTTTCCATTCTAAACGGACTTAAACGACTAAAAACGTACCAAAAATACATTGTATTTGTATGTTTTGCATTTGTATTGTGCAGGAAACGGATATTCAAGAAAAGGAACAAAAAGAAAGACAAAAACAAACAAATCCAAGCACAGGGTGGAAAGGGCAAAGTCAAAAGTCAAGCCAATTGAAGAAACTACAACTTGAGGGGCTAAAACTGCCAAACCTCAAGTTGTATTACAAAAGATACCAAGTTGAGGGACTATAATTGCAAACCGGGTAGAGATTACATTTAAGTTATATAACTTTAGGGGACCAATCTGCCAACTCCCCCAAAAAAGTCTTCTTTCCCGCCCCAAAACCCAGTTACAACTTGTGTGTCCTCCCATACTTCTTCCCTGCAAAACCACTCCTAACCTAGCCAAATATGATTTCATACACCCTATAAACCCCCCCCACCAGTTGTATAAATGCCATGTTGGAATACCCTCTCCATTCCCAAAGCATTTCGATGGCTGAGATTGCCTCCAAAGAAGCACAAATGAAATAAAAGGCTGGGATTTGTTGTAGAACCCCCCACACACAACAAGCACACTTCGTTTTTGCTCTCCAAAGAAGCACAAGCTGAAAGTCCAAGACTTCGGCTATAAATAGATCTTTTTGTAAGCTTCTGTGGCATCCTAGTCGAATCTAGTAGTTAGTTTTTAATTAATTTCAGTTTTTAATCTTAACTTAATTCTTAAGTCATTTACAGCTTTTACTTTCAGCTTTGTAACACTTTCAAGTTTTAATGAAAATTTGAGTTTTTAAGTCAGTTTACAATACCAGTGTTAAGTTTCTTAATCATATGGTTTTGTGTTCACAAATCACTCTCAAATATACCACAGCTTATGTATTGGATGATAAGCCAGTTCTAGATGGGCTTATGGACTCTCACTAGCTTGCAAGCTATAGCTTGTAGATTCATTATTTAACCCTGTTTAGAGCAAGGGTTTTGTAAGTCTCTCTCTTTTTCTCATTATTCTCACTTTCTGCAGAACTGTTTTAGTGCTTATTTTGCTTAGTACTGTCAGCTCATTTAATAAAACTGCTAGTTTTGAGTTAACACTGCTAGGCCATTTCAGCTTATTTAAGTGCTTATTCTTAATTAAAATTGCTTATAAGTGTCTTATTTGGTTAATAGATAATCTGTTTTTAATTATTTTGAAAGAAAAATGATTTTTAAGGGGTGTTTTCAACTAGCAGTACTAACCTGAAGTTAGTACTGCTAGTTTACTTTTGGAACAGTACTAACTTAAAGCTACCAGTACTAACTCCAAGTTAGTACTGTTAGTTAGTTCTGTTAGTACTGTTAGTCCATTTCTGCTTATTAGCTTATTGTATCTGCTTATTTAAAACTTCCTTAGCTTTTTAGAGTAGGTTAAGCCTATTTTAGTTTACTGTCTTCAGTAGAACTCATTTGCCCTTTTCAAAATAATTTTAAGAGTTTATCAGTTGTAGTTTTCTAGCTTATTTGTCATTTTGGTTTATTCTAGTTGCTTATTCTTATTACTAAGTGCTTATTAAGGTTAGGTGAACTTCTGTTTTAGCTTGTTTGCTTATTTCTCTTATCTTTGTGTTTTATTATCCTAGCAGTACTAACTTTTACTTAACAGTACTAACTTATAACTAGCAGTACTAACTATAAGTTAGTACTGGTAGTTAAAACTGGTAGTACTGTTGTTAGTACTGCTGAGTTTGTCCTGCTTATTTAGCTTAATTACTTTTTAAATTTGCTTATTTAGAGTTAGTTTAGCTTATTTGGTTTTGTAACAAGCTTGTTTGAGCTTGTTTGTGTCTTAGTTTAAAAGTTTTAAGTGTTTTTACCATTCCTAGCTTTTATTTTTGTTCCAGCTTATTTTCTTTGCTTATTTTTATGTGCATTTGCTTTCAGCATTAATTCCCAATCGTTCCTTGTTACATTCAAACACCAATCATCAATCGTCTTGCGATTTTCCATTTCCAGCCTCGTTGGGACATAACGACCCGGGAACACTCTATACTGCTTCCGGTTTACATTGGTCTCGCGAATCTTGATCCTTGAGATTATTTATATTTATATATATATATATATATATATATATATATATATAAAGGATTAGTTTTTGCGAGTCAGTTACCGTTTTATAGAAAAACAAGAGGATTTGTTTTTGCTCTTCTCTAAGTCTAAACCTCATTTAGAGTGTTCCCAAATGCTCAAATATCATGTACATACCTTTATTGAAGTTTCCACATGTGTTAGGTAAGAGGAAAGCCTATAATTGAAAAATACATAAAATGGAATTCGCGTGTGGCGCTGGCCATGCGTTGACGCGTGCCCAGCGCGCTAGACATTAAAGTATGAGTTTACAGATTTTGGCTATTGTTTGTGATTTTATGTTTTGCGAATGTTTATTTGTCATCATTAAAACATAAAGGAGATCCTAGTCAATGTTGCACCAACAATCTCCCCCTTTTTGATGATGACAAATAATATTTCGGAAAGCAAATTAAATTACAAACGTAGCGAAGATGAAGACCGCCGTTGATGAAGTTCGTGTCTTGATCTTGGCCTTGTAATTTGGTGAAGCTTGAACATTGTCTTCACCTTAGGAGTTTTTTATAGCTTGTTTACTCCAATGTGTTGATCCCAATGAATAGATCTTTAACTCCTTAGCTTGATGTAAGGTTTAGTATCCTTGAATAAATCTAAAGGTACTAAGAATGAAACTTTAAGAGTATGATATAAACTATGCGGAATCTAGTTTATATCACTAAGAAGAATAACAGTAATGAATGTTTAACACACAGAAATATAACCAAAACAATAAGCTCCAATATATTAATACGAATACCTTGAAGCTATGACAATGACTATTTTTGATACAGTTGAAAAATTCTATACTTAGGGACCTTCCTTTTATACACAAAGGAGTCCTACAGGCTTACAATACTTTCCTAAATATTCATGATCTTTTCTAAAAGCAAACGTCATCTCATAAACATAATAATATATAATATCTTTAACAAAAATAATCAATATTATCTTCGTACAGTATTCTGGTTCTTCAATCAATCCTTATCTCTGTATACTCATCTTTATCCTTCTGACAGTAGTAACTTTTCTAGCAGTTGCAATCCAGTAGCATTAACTTTTGTACCAGTAGTACTAATAAACATAAGCAGTAGTAACATTAGTACTAGCAGTACTAATATATAATAACAGTAGTAACTGTGTACTAGCAGTCTTAACTTTAATTACTAGACTGCACTAACATACTTAGTATATTTACGTCTTTAATCTGGGAGCAGTTCTTAACTTTTCAATTAGCAGCAGTAACTTTATACTAACAGTACTAAATTATACTAACAGTAGTAACTAGCAGTAGTAACTTTATACTACCAGTACTAACTACTTAGCATAATTTTCATTAGTATCACTAACAGTACTAAGTTATGCTTGACAACACTAATATATACCTGAGCAGTAGTAACTCTAAGAATCATCTTGAAGTCTTTAAGTCCCAACAATCCTCCCCTAAACTTGATGTTCATCTTCTGAATCTTCAAGTTTCTTTATTAAAAGTCTTCATCACTATCAGGAAGATGCATTCAAACACTTCATTGACCCTTTTGCTGCTTTACCATGAGCTTGAGTAGTTGATAGCACATCTCATTCCAATAATCAGCTTGAAGTTTCTTGTTGAGCATATTTGTGATTGTTATTGGTGTGAGGGGATATCTCTTCTCAACTAACATAAAGATGTGTAGATTTTTAAATCTCACAAAGTGTACTCCACTAGAGTCAAACAGCTTCCAAATAGTCACTTTGTATCCTTGTAGACTCCTCCATATTTCACTCTTTATGTCAGGTTCAAACATTACTTTCAGATCACCCTAGAACACTTTTTCATAATCATCCTCTGGCCTTGTATTCCCATGTTTAGTTTTCACCAACTTCTAGAGAGTCTCTAAGTCTTCTCTACTAATGTTCTGAAGCATCCTAATCATTGATGAATATCTATTTGAACTTCCATCAGCTCTTATCAAGTGATAGAATCCCTTCTGTCCTTCTTTAACAATCTTATATTCAACAATTATTGGAGGTTTGGTAGCTAGAGGTATAACATCAATTGCTATTTCCTCCTATCTGAACTCCTCCATATGTTTTTCATCTCAATTCATCATCTTCTTTAGCTTCTCCATGCTCATCTGTCTCTTTAATCATCCTCCATTCTTTATCTTTGGAAGATTTTTGTTTCTGCTCATTCCCTGCTTTTTTCTTTACAATTATTTCTTTCTGCTGCCTGCAGCTTCTTTTCACTACCTTTCTGCCTTCTTTGATTATCAAATTCAAGTTATCCTTGTTCTTTTAGAAAACTTTATTTCTGTTCCTTCTTTGCTTTTCACACCTCTGAATCCCATAGGAATAAAGTATTTACCTGTTTATTTCTTATCAAAAACTATCTGGATTCATCATAACTCTTGCTCTTCAACTGATTATATTTGTATCCACCCATGTTTTTAAGATATGTAGACATTAGATTTCTCTTTTGAGCTTTAGTTGGTGGCTTTCTTCTTTTCTCTTCAGCTCTAAGCTTTGTAAAGTTTTTCTTTCTTTTGTTCATGAGCTCTACAAACAGTCTTGATCTTTCTTCATATGGATTTATCTCTCCTGTTCTTTGCTGTAGCCTCTGAGCTAATTCAAAATCTGCCTCCATCATACCTTGTATGTTATCCCATGATTCAATCAAAGCTATGTTGGCTTCCTCTTCCTTTTTCCTTGCAAGCCTTTCTTCTTCAATGAGTTTAGCTTGTATTTGAGCTTTAAGATCTCTAGCCATTTCTTCATCAAGAGCAATTTGATCATTTTTCTTTAATGGCACTTCAGGTTCATCCAACTTAGCTTTCCCTTTATCCTTGATGCTTGAAGAAGATACTGATGTTGGTGTTCTTGTTGTGCTTTCACTAGCATCTCTAAATGTAATGCCTTTAGCTTTGGGAATTGTTGAAGGTGCTATTGTGGCTGTACTATGTACTGGCTCTTGTATCACAACCTTAGATTTTGCACTCTTTAATTTAGCCAATGTAATCTCTACTTCAGTTATATATCAGGTGGTGACACATCAGTAGTAGAGGGAGCAGCAGTACTAACTTCTTTAGGAATCACATCTTGGTCTTTTTTAATCATATCATTTTTAGCAAAAACTTCATTACCAATAAGAGCATCCATATCAAACATTTGTGCATCATCTGACCTCCTCTGGGTTTCATTAACTAAAGAAACTTCAACATCCTTATCAATGTCTTCAATACTCTTCCCCTGATTGGATGCATCCTCCTGAGCACCCAAACTTTCATCATCTGAGTATTCTACTCTTCTTGTGACACAACCTTGTACAGTCTCTTGAATTTATGAGTTCTTAACCCTACTTTCTTCTCTAACTTTTTAACTCTCAGCTTCAAATTTGTGATCTCCTGAGCTTTAGTAGTCTTAGTATGTTCCAGGTCAAGGACTATCTCAGACAATTTGGTACACATATCCATCAAATCAGTGAGTTTCAATCTATCCTCACCACTGAGCAGTGGATCATTAGAATGTGTAGGCACGGTCTCCTCATTTGGTACATCAGGAGTAGAATTACTAGGGTGAGGAACTGTATTAGTCTTTTTCTGCTTCCTCCTAGACAGTTTCTTCTAGGGTTTAGATGTAGATGGTTGAATAGTAATGGGTGTCTGTTGAGAAGCAGTAGGAATGCCTGAATCTACACCCTCTTCTTGATTAGCTTGAACCATCGTTGTTGCAAACAGGGGTGTTACTCTCCCAAAAAAGTTTTTTCCTTCTCTCTTCATGTTGGCAAAAATTTTCTTTGTGTGTGAGGGGTTAACATAAATCTTCTTGTGATGTGACATATCACCAAGCTGTTGACTTAATATCCTTGTACAAATCCATGGATACATCAGAAATTTAACCCCTCCCTCTAAGTGCTTTACCATAGCATCAAAAATGTACTTGGACAGATTAAATTTTTAGTTTGTGGCCAAGCATATGATTGCAGAGGCCATAATACTACTGAATTCGTTCCATGCAGTGGTCTTGGCACTAAGGCATTGCGTAATGGTATGAATTAAGAACTTCCATTGTGTAGAAAAGAAAGCTTTATAAAATGTAAGCTTTTGAGAAGGTTTTTCATACCCATTCTTGCCCTAGGAAGTTTTATTCAAAAGATAGTAGCCGTTGGCAAAACCAAGCGTACACTGCTTATTCTAAGTGAAGATTACTTCTAATGCTTTGTCTATGTGATGATCCACCTTCTTTCTTATCAAGCTAAGGTTGTAATGACGTTACATTAACCGTTATGCCTTTGCTCTGTTGCCATGACACTGTTCAATGTAAGATGTGTAGATAGTAGGATTGACAGTTAAAGCATAATGAATTTGGTTAGCATTCAGAAAATCAATAATTTCATGAAACCCATCACTTTCAGCAGGTTTTTCCAAGAACGCGACCATATTGTGAGTGTCAGCAAAAGTTAGGGTTGACATTGTTTTGTGATTTGATGATTAAATATGAAATTAAGTTAGGGTTTACGTTTAGAGAGCATTTGAATGATTGGAACCGAACAAAGAATCAAATGAAACCCTAAATCAAAGTATTTATAAAATCACCCTCAACAGCATTAACTTGAACTGGCTGCACTAAATTATGCCTAACAACATTAAGTAACCCGGCAGCAGTAATCAAATAGCATCAACGTAAGCTTAGTAGCAATAATGTATACCAGCAATAGGAAACTTTTGCTTAGGCTAGCATTAAGTTATATTTACCATTGTAACCTAAGGTAAAATCATTAAGTTGAGTTACCAGCATTAACTTCAATTCTATTCAAAAAGGACTTTATCATCAAATTAGTTCTTCGCCAAGATCTCTTTTTGTTTTTATGCTCACAATATCTCTCAATTCTTTTTGCTCATAAAATCACTTATTTATGTTTTTATTCACACATCTCTCTTTCTGTTTTTTAACTCACAACATCTCTGTTTTCTTTTTGCGCACCAAATCTGACAATTTTGTACAAAGCTCCATCAATTCCAATAGTTTCATACTGTCCTCCCCACTTCAAGAGTGTCTGTAACCTCTTAATTTTGGAAGTGGCAGTATTCCAAAACTGTTCAATGTAAGAAGCATAGATAGTGGGACTTATAGTGAGAGCATAATTGATCAAACATGTAAAGTTGAATCTTTATTTTGAAGAAACCTTATAAAAGAAAGAAAGATCAAGAATTATCCAAATATAAACCCCTATAAGCGAAGTTGTTGGCGGAAATATCTCAACGGTTATAATTAATTAATAAAACTCTGTTATGCCATGAACAATATTAACGATAACAAGCAGTACTAAATTTGGCTCATCAGTACTATCTTTTACCCAGCAGTACTAACTTTTGCCTAGCAGTACAAACTTTTGTAGCAGTATAAACAAAATAATTACTAGTAGAAACCCAATACTAATCATCAATCTCATTACTAAACCCGTGTAAGCAGCACTAACTAAGCCTAGCAGCATCAACTTTTGTACAAAGTTTCATCCAGCAGTATAAACTAAGCCCAGCAGTACTAAGAGATATCTAACAGTATTAACTCTGTCTTCAATAATTATACAACAACATGCCTCTATTCATCACAAGCACACTAGAAAAGACTAGATAGACATGTGAGAATTCATGAGGATCCATATTTATGCATAACCCATGAATAAAAGTTAAGAACTGTTATCCAAACACATTAACCTCCCCTCAAACAATACTTCAGAGATTAAGTAATCCAATGCTAGCAATTAGAAAGTTAAACCTGCTAACATCAAAAGCCTTTGTGAGAAGATCTGCAACATTGTGGTCTGTGTGAATCTTAATCACTTGAATCAACTTCTTCTCATAACAATCTCTGATGAAATGGTGCCTTATCTCTATGTGCTTGGTTTTAGAGTGAAATACTAGATTCTTCACAATACAAATGGTGCTTTCATTATCAATGTA
This sequence comes from Tanacetum coccineum, assembly GCA_026074375.1. Classification (NCBI taxonomy): domain Eukaryota; kingdom Viridiplantae; phylum Streptophyta; class Magnoliopsida; order Asterales; family Asteraceae; genus Tanacetum; species Tanacetum coccineum. Next base: position 19,245 of record BQNB010040358.1, read on the forward strand.
AATCTTGGTGTTCATGAAATTGAATCCATAGTCAAGCATCTGATTTTGGATCCATAACACCTGTCCACAGCAGTTAGCAGCAGCAACATACTCTGCTTCAGTAGTAGAATTTGCAACTATAGTCTGCTTCTTACATTGCCATGAAATCAACCTCTTGCCAAGAAATTGACAACCTCCTATTATGGATTTCCTATCAAGGCTAGCTCTAGCATAATCACTATCATAAAAAGCTTCCAAGTTAAATGGTGAATCCCTAGGATACCAAAGGCCCAATATAGGTTGACCTTTCAAGTATTTAAAGATCCTCTTCATAGCATGAAAATGTGACATTTTAGGAGTAACTTGGAACCTTGCACAAGCACAAACGGCAAACATTATGTCTGGCCTAGAAGCTGTTAAGTACATCAGTGATCCAATCATTGATCTGTATAAATGAACATCCACACTATCAGCTTCTTCATCCTTGATTAATGCCTTGTTAGGTTCCATAGGAGTGCTTGTTGTCTTCATAGTGGCAAAATCAAACTTCTTCAATATGTCAGCCACATATTTGTCTTGGCTGATGAAGATTCCATCCTCTTTCTGTTGTACTTTCAGACCTAAGAAGAAGGTGAGCTACCCCATAGAACTCATCTGGAATCTCTTATGTATCATCTATTCAAACTCAAGACATAAAGTCTTCTTTATAGACCCAAAGATGATGTCATCTACATACACTTGCACTAACAGGATGTCACTCTTATCCTTCTTGATGAATAATGTCTTACCTCTTCTAAATCCATTTTCAAATAAGTAGGTAGACAAGGTCTCATACCAGGCTCTAGGATCTTGATGTAGACCATATAAAGCTTTTTCTACCTTATAAACTTTATCAAGGAACTGTGGATCTTCAAAACCAGGAGGTTGGTACACACACACCTCCTCTTCAATAATACAATATAAAAAGGCACTCTTCACATCCATCTCGTACACAATAAACCCCATAAATGATGCATAGGCCAAAAATAACCTGATTACTTCTATCCTAGCAACAGGAGCAAAAACCTTATCATAATCACTTCCTTCTTCTTAGGTGTAACCCTATTGCAACCAGACTTGCTTGTTCTAACAACTATCCCTCTCTCATCTTTCTTGTTTCTATAGACCCATTTTGTTCTAATGGCATGCTTGCCTTTATGTATCAACTAATCTCCAAACCTTCTACAATCTAAACTGTAGCAACTCATCTTGCATTGCCACTATCCAGCTTGGAATGACAAAGCTTGTGTCACCTTCTGGTTTTTGTTAGAAAAATAGCAAAAAAAAGCAGTTCTGATAATCTTTGTGGTTGGTTCTCCTCTGCTTTTTGATGTAACTGACCATAGCATGTTCTTGAGCAGACTTGGTCATTTTCCTAGTTTGAGTAGCTGAATTTATATCTCCAATGATCTGGTTTTTAGGATGATCCTAGTGAATTCTGATTGTGGGAATATGACTGACATTTATGGTTATTTCTAAGTTGTTGAAGTCAGCCTCTGCACCCACATATTCATCATTATATGCACCACTAAAGATACCAGTATTTAGAAAATCAGTAGTATCCTCAGGCATAAGAGGATCAGTAGGAAGATCAGCATTGGGAAGAGTAACAGCATTAATAGGGATTGATCCACCAAGATTATTACAAGAGGATCCAGCAGCATTAACAGGAGTGAACATCCTGTAGATATTGTTGCCATTAGCATCCTTGTCTTGTCCAAGTCACTACACTTTCAAACTCATTCCTTTGGAGCTCTTTCTCTCCTGGATCCATATAAAAAAGAAGAACTAATAGTAAAATTGATAATAACAGTAATTAAGTCTGTTAGTACTGTTAAATTAGTAGCCTCCATCTTGGACAACTATTTGTCATCTAGAATCTTTTGCTGATCCATAACTCCATTTATTCTTCTAGCATCATCAGCACCTTCATCTTCTTAGCTCGGTGGACTTTAAGAATCAAAATGTCAAAAAAGGTAGAACATATTGTGTGACCAGAACTGTCCTTCATTCCTCTTGTCCTTCAACAATATTATTCGTTGGTGACCAACATACCATTATTGATTCCCTGCAAAAACTGGTTGAATAATTCATAGACAGGTTAGAGTATCAATAACCAAACATCCAGTAACGGTCCGTATCCTGCAACATTTGGATTGTTTTCAAGAAATTTATCTCCAGTTCTCTTCTACAATCGGTTTTAGTGATAAATACTCTAAATTGTTTTTTACTATTGGATAGAGTATCTGACTCGCCGAACTTACACCTTATAATATATAACTAAACAATAGACAATCTATAAATATAAAACAAGGAACATGGACCCACAAAATCAGAAAACCGGAAGTTCAAGTATAATAGCACCCGTTCGTTATTGTCCCAACGAGGCTGAAATGAAAATCGCAAGATACGATTGTAAGATTTGGTGGTGGAATTATGACAAGGAATTATTGGGCACTAAAACTGATAAAAATAAGCAAAAGCACATAAAAATTAGCAAAGAGAATAAGCTGGAACAAGAATCAAAACTAGAAAAGGCAAAAACACTTAAAACTTTTACACTAAGGCATGAATAAGCTCAAATAAACTTAATACAAATCAAATAAGCTAAACTAACTCTAAATAAGCAAATACAAAAAGCAATTAAGCTAAATTAAACAAATTAAACACAACAGTACTAACAACAGTACTAATAGTTTTAACTACCAGTACTAACTTGGAGTAACTAGCAAGGCTAAAGTTAGTACTCGTAGCTTTTAGGTTATACTGCTAGGGTAACAAACTCAAAGAAACCAGAAGTAGTAAACAAGCAAAACAAAAGTTTCTCCTAACCTTCATAAGCACTTTAGTAATAGAAATAAGCAAACTAGAATAAACCAAAAATGACAAAATAAGCTAGAAAACTAAAACTGATAAACACATTTAAAAATTAATTATAAGAAGCAAATAAGTGCTACTGAAGACAGTAAACTAAAATAGGCTTAATCTACTCTAAAAAGCTAAACCAATCTTAAATAAGTATAAATAATAAGCTGATATGTTAAAATGAATACCAGTACTAACAGTTTTAACTGACAGTACTAACTTGGAGTTAGTACTGCTAGCTTTAAAATCCAAGAAAATGAACTAGCAGTACCAACTAAGTTGGTAACTGCTATTTTTGGGGGAAAATACTTGAAAGTTTTACAAGAATCATTTTTCTTTTATATATTAATTAAAAACAGATTCACAAGTAATAAAATAAAAACACTTATAAGCAGACTTTCAATCAAGAATAACACTTAAATAAGCTGACATTGGCCTAGCAGTGTTAACATATAACAGCAGATTTAACCAAAAATAAACTAACAGTACTAAGTAAAAAAGTAATACAAAACACTTTTCAACTAACAAATAAGCAAAATAAACACTAAAACAGTTCTGCAGAAAGTGAGAATAATGAGGAAAAGAGAGAGACTTACAAAACCCTTGCTCTAAACAGGGTCAAACAATGAATCTACAAGCTCTAGCTTGTATAAAACAAGCTAGTGAGAGTCCATAAGCCCATCCAGAACTGGCTTATCATCCATAACATAAGCTGTGGTATATTTGAGAGTGGTATTGTGATTTTCTCTTAACTACTTAACTTTTTTTTATCTTACTTAATGAAGACAGCTTATAAGTAAGCTGTGGTAAGAGCTTTTTGAACACAAAACAATATGATTAAGAAACTTAACACTGGTATTGTAAATTGACTTAAAAACTTAAATTTGCATTAAAACTTGGAAATGTTACAAAGCTGAAAGCAAAAGCTGTAAATAACTAAAAATAAGCTAAGTTATATTAAAAATTAAAAACTAGTTGCCTCAAAGGCTTACAAAAAGCTCTATTTATAGCCGAAGTCTTCATCTTGCAGCTTGTGCTTCTTTGTAGAGATAAAACGAAGTGTGCTTGTTGTGTGAGACAAGTCTAAAGCAAATTCCAGCCTTTAATTTCTTTTGTGCTTCTTTGGAATCAATCTCAGCCCATCGAAAGCATTAGAGGAATGAAGAGGATTCGCCAAACATGGCATATAAACAACGGGGGGGTTATAAGGGTGGAATGAAATGAATTTTTGGCTAGGGATATAATTTGTTTTTTGCAGGGAAGACAGTATGGACGACATACAGTTGTAACAGGGTTTGTTGGGCGGAAAGAAGGCTTTAGGGAATAGGCAAGCTTTGTCCCCCAAGTTCTATACTCTTAAATAATCTCTACCCGGTTTGCAACTTTGATCCCTCCTTTCTTATAACTTTGTAATACAACTTTAGACTTGGCAGTTTTAGCCCCTCAAGATGTATTTTCTTCATTTTGATGACTTTTGACTTTGCCATTTCCACTCCGTGCTTGGATTTGTTTGTCTTTGGCTCTCTTTTTGCTCTTTTTCATTGAATATCCGTATCCTGCACAATACAAAAGCAAAACATACAAATACAATGTATTTTTGGTACGTTTTTAGTCATTTAGGTTCGCTTAATATGAAAAATGGTATGTGTAATTAAACACATATCACGCTGCGTTGTGAATTTCAGGGTGTTACAGAGTGGTATCAGAGCACTGGTTATAGAGAACTAGGTCATTTTCAAAACCTAGACTATAACCGTTTTTGTTTTTAAATTTTAAGAGTCTTACACCGTTGTCCGATATTCAAGCGCGCATGCTCCCTGATCCCTTATAAGTTCTCTTTTGCATCTCTACTACTATTACATGGCTAATGAGTATTTAACACTTGGCTATGATTTCGTTCTCTTACGTCTATCTTATGACGTCTTATTAATTACCTTATATCGGTCAGTTATATAAATATTGACCACTCTCATTGTCACGTACTTTCTGATTTCTCATTTACTCCCTCGGACACCAATGCTGATATTATACAAGGACACTCACATATATGAGCTACTTTCTTTTTGATCCCTTACGCTTATCTCTGGGATTATCGCCATCTATTTATATAAAAGCAATTCAGCATTACGTTTTTTCATATGAATGTAAAATTAACTCACTTTTGCAATTCTTTTATCCATACTTCATATTACGCTTTATGATTGTAGAATGAGAAACTCATTACTAATAAGCGTTGATCCTATATTCTTTAGAACCACAATCCACTTTCATTTGAAGATTACTACATCATATGTTATGGAAAGAAATTTGCACCAGTATATACTAAAGTATCATTAATGTTTTTGCATAACTGCACTACACATATGTTAAGGACGATCTGTGGTTTTAGGTCTTAATTATTATTGTTTTTTTGGATTCCATTTTAGCCTCAAATCCTTCCAGACTATTTAGTAAAAGTTGATGGAGCCAATACTCATCATATTTGAGCAACATGGTGTAGCATTCACACGCTCTATACACTAAGAGAAAGAAAACTTTATTATACAATAAAATTAGTTTTCTCAAGCTCACAATCAGGTTTGAGTCATAATCTAATCGTCTAAATGTTTGACATCCAAGATTATGAGGAGATTATGATTATTTTTTGAAAATAAAAGTCTATTTAAAATATACTTCATGTAGCTTATGATAATAATCTCTTTTGATAATCTTTATCTCCATCTCCATCTACAGTTGTATCTCTAGTTCCAGCAACAGTTACTTTTGCCAAACATATTATACCTCCTAAATCTACTTTGATAATTGATACCAGGTGAGGCATTGTTCGAAAATAAGCCATCGCGTTTACAACTTAATCTTCGCATAAAAAGAACAAACTAAAACATGTCAAGCTAGCTAATTGATGAACTATTTCACACAATTATTTCAACATAATCTAAAACATAGACAAAATAGAATCATTCACACAATGTACAAAACAATTATCCAGGTACAATTATTGATCACTTATTATGGGACCAAAAACCACAAGACAAATCAGCTATGTCCCAAATTTTACATAACTACATTTTCAAGATAAGGTATTTGATTGATTTGATTCTACAATTATGGAAAAACTTATCGAGGTATCAGATTCAGTGGTCTGCATTGATTTTGTGCTCGGCACGAAATGCAGAACCACCATTCGCCTTAGATCAATAACCGCAACCGACACAACTGCCTTCAAAATCCAAACATCATCACCTCACAAATTCCTAGTCAACCCACCAAGTGGACTCATTGCCCCTCTAGCTCAGTCCGTCATCCAAATCATCCTGAAACCGCAACCGCAGATTCCCAGATTTCATCCCCGCGCTACTGCCCGGAATCGGTCCATTATCCGCTCTCCGGCCGAAGTCGACTCGGTGTCCACTGAGGTCGACTCAGTTGGACAGTTTTAAGTTCATGCGGACACACGATACGAAGTTAAAAGTCGTGATCGTTGTTCCATTTTGCTAACGGCTGCGGTGAATAATGGAACTGTGACGCGAGTAAGAGTAAGGTTAAGTATCAGAAAGACGATATTAACTGAGGTTGTCGACGTCGTAAGCTGAGTCGCTTCTAAGAGTTGCAACGAGTTTGGATAACTCGGTTGACATGGTGAGTTTATTACTAGAAGTCGGGTTGAAAGATGACTCAGCAACTCAGAGCTTAGATGACGTGGAAGAATCTAAGTGGATGGATAAAGGATGGACAGAGTTACACGTGGCAACAACATTTGATCAGACGGGTGAGATTAAAAGATTGGTTAAAATAGGGAAACATGAGACACTGGATTGTAAGGATAAAGATGACAGGAGTCTATTATTTTTGACGCCAAGTAAAGGTTTTGAGAGTTGTGTTAAGGTGTTGGCAAGGGCAGGTGCTAACGTGGATGCGAAGCGTAATGATGGTTGTACAATATTGTATAGGGTTGCAGCAAAAGGTGACAGTCGGATGGTGAAAGTGTTGGTTGAGTTGGGAGGAGGCCCTTCAATCGTGGCTGATCAAAGGAACCGATCCGCTATTGATGTTGCCCGTGATGAAGGACGAGTAAGTAAATTACAAACAAGTATTGTATTACTATTAAGACTGTAATACATGCAGTTTCATAAAACTATAGTTCATATTAACGTTTAAACAATGTGTTGGTTCTTAAATTACCAAGAAAGTAAGAATTCCTATAACACAATCAAAGATTTAGAATAATGTCAATTAGAAAAACATTTTATTATAGAGCTTAAGATTCATTGGATCCATGTTTAAAAAAGGTTAGGCCGACTTAAGTTCAAATAAAGATTGACTTGTTTGCATATAAAACTACACAGATCTTAGGATTTAGATATTACATAAGCCACTATAAGCTTAATGGGAATTTGTGTCTAGCACTTATAAGTTGTGGATTATCTCACTGCCTGTTTCAAGCTTGTTTCTTCCATATATAATTAGTTGCAGTTCTATAACTTGGTCCCTTCTTTTCATTTGTGACGACTATGCAAAAGGAAATTGTTGAAATTCTAGAACAAAGGGAGGAGGTGTTACACGCCTTAAGGCGTGGAGATATTATGCTTCTAGAATCTCTACTTGAGAAAGATTCAAGTGTGGAATTTATAGACCAGTATGGTTTGACAGCTAATAGCAGCCATCAAAGGCTATAAAGATGTGGTGATATTGTTCGTTAAGTTTGGATCTGACATTGAATGCATGGATGCCAAAGGAGAACATCCTTGTATATGGCAGTGGTTGGCAGCTACAATGATACAGTGAAAGTTGTTAAAATAACAAGTTTTTCTTGTTATAGAGGTTCAGGGACTGATTCTGTCTTTTCATTATTCTTTCTACCTCTAATATTCTTGTTTAGTGTGTGTTTGCATAGTTTGTGATTGTGCAGGGTCCAAAGGTGTCATTTGTCAATTCCCAAGATAGGTATATAAAGACTGGAGCAACTAGGGTTTTGGCTCACGAGTTTATATCTTCTTAATATCTCTCTCAACTCTCTCTCTCTCTCTCTCTCTCTCTCGGTCTCTATTGATTTTTGTTGCTGTTCTTGTATTGATAGATCAAACATATTGATATATCTGTCTTTCTTATTGTATTCAGTTGTATTGATAGATCATTCTTTGTGATATATCTTCTTTCTTTCTTTGTATTGTAAATGATTGATCTTATAAGTGAATCAGTGGGTGATTGATTGGATTCGCTCAAGACTGTGTATATTTTCTACATGGTATCAGAGCTTTGGCTCTCGATCTGGTGGTTTTAAGAAATTAAGGTTTGATCGCTTTTAGGGGTTTCTTGGTTCTTGGGTTCTGGTGATCGATTGGAGGTAATATTGATCTATTGGATGTTGATTTTGTGGATTTTTGGGTTAATTGAAGAAAATTGATTTTAGGGTTCTTGAAACCCTAATTTTGATTTTGGGGCTTTTGTGTTCTGGTTTCATCTATACATTTGACTAAGTGAATCAAGTAGGTGATTGATCTTGTTATTCTGCTGCTTATTGCTCTGTAAGTGTGTTCCTCTCTCTTATAAGCTTACAAATCCTGATTGTAGAGGTGTAAATGAGTTCGGTTAACATCTTGATCCTACAACTTGATTGGTGTGAATACCTGCTCTGGCCAACTCTAGTTCTCTCAATCAAGATCTTGTAATCTTGGGTGTGAGTTTATTTTATTTATGTTGTTTAGATTGCTAGAGGATAAGTTTTAGGTTTAGTCTGGATTTGTAACATCCGGGGGTTGTTTGATCTTGGTCTATTATTTGATTCTTGCTTCTTATTATTTTTTGTGCTCTTATTTTGGGTTTTTGTGTTTTTTGTCTGCCCTGCTTCTGTGTTTATCTATTATTATTTATTCTTTGCTTGTTTAATCATTGTTGGTCCGATTAATAGAGAGTATTTAATTAGTAGTCTTGATTTTTCTACATCTGCAGAATAGTGACTTTAGTTCTAATACCATTATTTCTATGAAATTAATTGGATTCGGGAATTATAGAGTATGGGTTGCTGCTATGAAATTGGCTATTAATACTAGGAACAAAACTGGATTTATTGATGGTACTTGAGTTTAGTCTGCTTATGCTAATAGTGATCCCCTGTCTAATCAGTGGGAGAGATGTAATTCCATTGTGATTTCTTAGCTTTCAAACTCTGAGTCTGAGGACTTATTCCTTGGTCAAATTTTTTCTGATAATACTGCTGAGGTTTGGGCTGAACTTAAGGAAACTTATGATAAACTTGATGGGTCTATAATCTTCAATCTTTTACCAAAAATTCATGGGTTTAAACAAAGGGGAATTAACTATTTCTGAATATTATCATAAGCTTAACTCCTTGCGGAGAGAATTTGATATTATTACCAAATTTCCTAAGTGTTCTTGTGCTGCTAGAGAAGATGTTTTAAAAAATAATCAACTTATAAAACTTATGCAATTCTTAATGGGTCTTAATGAAGTTTTTCAACCTATCATGAGTAGTCTCTTATCTAGAGAAAATCTTCCTGATGTTAAGGATGCTTTTGGTATTATTTTCAGAGAGGAATCTCATAGAGGCATAGCCTCTTCCTCTTCTGGTTCTGTTTCTAAACCTCGGGTTTCTAATTTTGTGGCTAAATCTATCAATTAGACCAATAATGGGAATAAAAGAGTTGATAATAACAAGAATTTTGAAAATACTGTCAATACTGGTAATAATAGAGGTCTAAATCCTAACTTGTTGTGTAAAAATTATGGGAAGGTTAGGCATACTATTAACAGATGCTTTGATTTGATTGGTTATCCCCCTGGCTACAATAAGAACCCTAGACCAAAGCAAAATGGTTCTAAGACCTTTAATGCTAATTCTGCTTTTATCTTTAATGAGAATGGTACTACATTATCTTTCTCTAATGAACAGATAATGAAATTGATGAGTCTCATCAATCAAGTGCCTTCTGAAAGTATTAGGGGTGTTCGCGGGGCGGTTCGGTTAGTTGGAAGATTTAAACTATCCGTTGCGGGGCGGGTAATTAATTTTACTATCTGAAATCGAACCGTACTAGGCGGGTAACCGGACATGCGGGTACCCGAAGTGATCGGTTACCCACAGTTTGATTCACGGTTAACCATTTTTGATGTTTAATCGAGTTTTACCGTATAAAATATAACATGGTCTAGAACATAAAATGTCATTCTAGTAAAATCAAATGATATTGAGTAGATAAAAGTCATATAAATTAATTTCATTACAATAATTGCATTCAAATATTCGTACATAACATATTAACAAAATAATATTTATTCGTCGTTTATAGATTACGATCACAATAATGAATTTTCACACATAGATTATTCGAAATGTTTACATTAGGAGCTAAAAAGTCGTTATAGAATAACATTAGTGCAATAATATAGTTAATACTTGTACAATTATATGAATATTAGTTAGAAAACAATCATGTATAATATGCACGGTTCGGTTCGGTTAACCGCGGACATCTAAAAGTAAAAACCAAAACCGAACCATGATAAGCGAGTTTTTTCGGTTTCAGTTTTTTTTGTTTCGGTTTCTTCGGTTTTGGGTTTTTTCGGTTTCCGATTAAGCGGTTCGGCTCGGTTCATCGATTTCTTGGTTGTTTGAACACCCCTAGAAAGTATGCAGACCAATATGGCAGGTAGAGCTAGCTTCTTTAACACTAATGTGTTTTTTAACATAAACTTTAAAATATTTTTGAATAGTAATTATGTGATGAGTAAAATCACCTTGGGATGGATTATTGATTCTGGAGCTAATCAACACATGACTATTTCTACCTTAAATATGTTTGGAGTTATTGACATATCTGATCTGAACTTAACTGTTAGTGCAATTATTACGATATTTAATCTATACGATCTCTTTATGTTTTGGTGATGTCAAACATGTGACTTGTAATACATAACGTAAAGTGCGCAAGTTACTCATAATCATAAATTCTCAATGCATACTTGCATCTACATATCTCGACGTCTCAAGTCTACATCAACCCCGACATTTGTTTACACCCGACGTAAATCACGTAAGGTATGTACAAACAACATTAAACTTGTAGGATGATCAAAGAAATAAGTTTTTGTCTTAAACTTTATAAATATAACAAAACTATTTCTCAAAAATTATTTAGACAAATTATTTTGAATTATAAAGATATGTTTTATTTGGTAATTATTTTGAATTTCAAAATCTGGTCATTTCCCCCTAAAACAAGTCATACTTTCACCAGATTTTACCTTAACCATAAAAAAACAAAAATAAGAGCGTCTGTCGGGGAGGTCCCATAAATATGGTGGTCCCCCCGGCGGCCCCCTAATATATTTGGGGGCCACCGATGTCAGACGGGCAGTTTTTAGCTCCTATAAATTGTAGGTCACTTCCAACTATTTTTACAACCTTTGGCACAGATTTTTTTAGTTCTTTCTCTCTCTAGATCTCACTAAATCTCTCTAAATTATTTGATCATTAAACTTGTTTAAACTTGTTTAATCTTGTTTAAATGTGATCCAATCTTTTATCTTTTCCTTCTTCCCTCATTTGCAAGAGAAGAACTTTCGTCATCGTCAAGATACGAAGTTATGTAGTCTAGTTAGTCCATTTGTAACACTTGTTACATATAGATCGAGTCCATGTCTTTCAATCTTTAGTAGTGTGTAGATCCAAATGGTGTATATATTTGGAAGGGTTGATTGTGTGTTGGTTAGTATTTTAGGCCTCAAAATACATTGGTGAAGTGGTAGATTGGTTCTAGCTAAGATTAGGACTCGACATTTAGCTTAGTGTCGGAAAATAATGTAAGCGACACGGTTTATGTGTTTAGGCCATAAAACACAAGGTTTGTTATGTTGGGCCATAAAACATAACGGGTTTGGTTGTACCCAAAGAAGAACTCGACATCTAGCTTAGTGTCGGAAAATAATGTAAGCAACGTTATAAGGTTTTCTCCGCCGAAAAGGAGCTTGTTGATTAGTGAAGTAACTCTCGAGTTGGATAACCGGGGAGTGGAGTAGGGCGAAGAGGAGCTTCGTGACCGAACCACTATAAATCACCGTGTCCGGTTTGCATTTTTTACCTTTCGCTTTACTTATTTCTTAACATTTATCGCTTTACCTTTATATTTACATTGTGATCATGATTACGTGAATTGTTTTGTATATCATGTTACTTATGATTGTGTAGTTCTTTGTAGTAAATATGGTGAGTGTGGTTGTATTGTTAGTATATGTATTTGTAATTGTAGATCTATAATCAACACTTCTCATATTGCGTCAAACTTGATTGGCGATTTGATACAAAAGATTTAAAGTTTTTAATTGGAAACGTATTCACCCCCCCCCCCTCTACGGTTTCTACAATTGGTATCAGAGCCACGTCGCTCTAGTTTTTAAAACAAATAGTTTTTAAAATAGAGTACGATCCATGTATCAAATTACCCATGAAGGGGGATTAAATATGAAAAGTGTTTTGTTGCTTGATTCGTAATAATTTGTTGTTAGATATACTTCGTATAATAGCTTGAAGGAAAATCTTCTAAAAAGAGTTTGAAATTGTCTATATATTGTATTTAGTCGTACAGTAGAAATGGCGTCCAAAACACGTTTTTTTTGTGCTGAAACAACTTCTTAAAGTCCTACGCTCTACAATTAAGTCACCAAATGATTTTGTACAAAAAACGTGTTTTTAGGTCACTGGTGGCGGTCCCATAAATGTTAGGGCGGCCCCCATATATATCTGGGGGCCGTCACCTTTTCGGGGGCCGTCTGTCTGTTTCGTCTGAATTTGGAAAACTTTAAAAAATCATATAAAATCAACCGTAAGTCCGTAGAAGTCGTGTCACCCGCCATTTCGAAGATAATTGAGTCTACTTTCTTTTAAAGGCACTTTCAAGACTTCATTATTAACTTAAATAAGTCAGAAATGCAAAATACTACATAGTGGTCAAAAATTTGAGTTTCGTTTCAACGTAAAACTTGTATTTTACATTTTTCTTTGAGTCGGGCATTTCTAGTTGATGTATCTTTGAAAAATAGTGTATTTGTCTTTTCAAAATATTGATCTTAATTAATTTTTGAAATGGGGAGGAACTATTTTATTTTCAAATTAAATCAAGCTAAGTATACATCGTTATATCTAATACACAAAACAACGACGAATATCCTTATGTGTATGCTAGATGATTATGTGTGTTTACTTTTGTTTCAACTTGGTTAATAGATATTATTAAGTAATCATTACTATTTGTAATTGGGCTAATTATATATCGAAACACATGTGCCATGTATGCTATTTGTATGTTACTAATTTTCCGGATTATGCCTAATAGGAATTACGCTAGATTTCTTGCGTTAAGTTGCAAAATTATTTGTGCATTGCATATAGGCATAGATCACTATATTTACAAGTGTTACATAAACATCTTGTAGATCATTTTGAGTGTAGTAACCCACTTAGGAATGAGAGTTTAATAGTTTGTCAAGTGTGTGGAAAAATAATGTCCTAAGATTATATGTTAAAACCCATCATTAAAATATTTCCAACATGATAAGTGCTTAATTACACATATCTTTTACCTCTAAAAACGAGCTTAAATGACCAAAAACAGACAAAAACTGCAATAAAAGATTGTATCAATACATTGGTATTAAGTAAAATAAAATGTATTTTTTAAACTTCGCTTGTGCTTGTATTGTTTAAACACACACATAATTATATTCCTTTTATAAACATATAATATTTTACAAAATATGTGTTGTATAAAAATGGTTAGGAAAATTATTTATATACTCATAAAATGTCAAAAACTATGCATACTATACATATCAACAAATAGTTTTTCGCACAAGCAAAATATATGACAATCTTGAAGTAAGAAATTAACTTGTCATTATTCATCAACTCACATTACAACTAGTCTTAGGATTAATGAAACACACTATGAAAATCTTTATTTGTTTTCTTTTAAAACGAGTGTTCGTGAGGGTCAAGAAAGATTTCGAATATATATCGATTCATTATTCAAATTATGATTGATATTATTATCGAATCTAATTGACAAGTTTTTGAGTATGGACAAGAAATTGGATTCTTATTTGTCTAGCTTTAAGATTATATCAAAATGTAACAAGAGATATTATCTTAAACCTACATACTCAATCACACCTCGATTGAAATGAAAATAATACCCGACATCCTTTTTCCAAGACGACAAGAGTATGCATCGGGATTCATAAACTCACACTGTGTAAAATGATGTCTATTAGGGGTGTAAAAGAGACGAGACAACTCGCGAGTTACTCAAGATCGACTCGTAAACTACTCGAAATTGACTCAATCTAAACGAGTCGAGCTCGAGCTCGAGCTACTCAAGTATATTTTCGAGTCGAGTTCGAGCTTATAGATGACTCGGCTCGTTTAAGCTGCATGAGCCTTACGCTCCCTTAATAAATCGATAGGTCGAGTCGAGCTTTACCTTTATTGGTCGAGAGTATTTATCGGAGTTCGAGCATGGAAATGTGGAAATATCGAGCTCGAGTCGAGTTTCTGAGCTCGAGTTTTACCATAACGGAGTCCGAGCTTCGAGCTCGAATATAAAGCTCGGCCGAGCTCGAGGCGAGAGTTTCGAGCTGCTCGATGAGTTTTAGCGATTCGACTCGAGCGCGTGCTTGGCAGTACTTCGGCTCGACTCGGACTCGTTTTACACCCCTAGAATTGTCCATACGCGTGAGGGGGGTTTGTTCTTTTTTTTTTTTTTTTACTTGTCCAATAGTTGTGTTCCAAATATTTGACAAATATATACATAAAATACACAATGAAGTAGGATTGACGACTTAAATGTTTTATCCAAAATATTCAAGTAATTTACCTTGCAATGCATTTGGTAAAGTCGTCATTTCTGAAAAGCCAAACATGAGCAAACATACAACATATGTAACTTTGCTCAAATAATTCAAAAGCACAACTCAAAAACTCAAACTCTCTTCTTATCAAAACTTTCTCTTAACCAAATAAGCATACTATTTCTTCTTCACCAAATAAGAACCCTTTAACCATCCAAGGTTAGGACTAGGAATAATTGAACATATTCCACAAACTATTTTTGTGCTTTCTTTCAATAATGTGGAGGCGTGAAGTGGATTGTGAATCCCGAAGATGCTTATTATTCCAAACGATAATAAAATCTCATTGTTCAATCTAATTATGAAAATTGAGAAATGGAACATGAAATCGAGACTAGGATTTATCTAGATCACGAAAATATCAATCAAATGACCATAGATATTTTTTCGAGTCTACATGTTTAACCATCCTTGGTTATTACATGAAATCATTAAGTCAATTGCAAGAAAACAATATTAGTCATCAAATTGCAACTCACACTTGCAATGAAGATGTTTCATTGAGTCTAAAGTGTTCGAATGTTTGTGTTATTAGCTATGGTCAAATTATACATGCTAAACTTAACAAACTCTAAGTAGGATTGACGACTTATGAATTTCCATCGGGAAACTCATAAGTACTCCAACTTCATAAGCAAGACTTGGATGTCATTTTCAAAAAATCAAACCGAGAACCCTTATTACTTATATAAGTTTCTCTTAATAACCTAATATCAACATCATCTCCCAAATAGTAGAAAAATGATCATTGCCCAAATTTGGCACCTTCATGGATCGATGGATCCTTCGTCCTAGATTCATCTCCGGTTTAGGTAGATCCGCCCTATGGCATTAGATTTAAACATCTTCCTCTTGTCAATCTCTTGCTTAAAATTCTAACATACATGTAACTAAACTTTAGTTAATCATCATTATTTCTACAAAGAAACAAACACAAGATCTATTGAGGTAAATAGCCTTAATTGGATTTCTCTCATAAAAGACATGCAAAAGTGCATTCTTTAAACACTCTTAATATAGAGCATTACACATTGTCAATTTTAAGCATACTTCCATGTCCTAGATGACTCATTCTTTTTTATAGCTACAACAACTTGCTTGCTCTCTCATTCAACCTTAGAATTCCACACATCTTGATTAAGATTATGTGCACCAAAATGAAAGTACGTTAGTTGAGTCATAGTAGGCCTTATATGAAAAAAAAATACAAATTTTATCTTTGCTACACTTCATTAGGCAAATATAAGAATTTTATTTTGTCTAACACGAGAATGACTACCAGAGAACCTATTGCACTAGAAATTCAATTTGACCTAACGGTTGAATTGCTTCTAAGAGTAAAGTTGGGTTCATGGTATAACCCGTAAAAATGGTCGTGTTTAGCCTAAATTGAGCACCACTAGTGATAGTTTCATATCCATTATTTAATTTGATAAAATGGCTCTTCCTAAATATGCCTAATGATATATTACATTGATGGACTTTGTATCTCATTAGGAGTGCACACTAATCAAGTAAAAATGAGGTTTCTCCTTAGTCAATATAGACAACATGCACCTCACATATGTGCTTTGAAGTTTCAAGATGATAACTTGCTCCCATGTAATGCAATTATATGCCTTCATGATTATTTTGATACTCAACGTCTATTTGCTTAGCTATTAAATTCATGTCTATTATAAAGGCGATTGTCTTTTTCTAGAAATTTAGATAAAATATTTCTTAGTTTATCTATATAACACATGCTTCTAAATGCTAAATGCTAACATGTTTTACATGATGATTACATTTAAAATTATCATGTTTTGTTTGCGTCATCTTACATTACTTACATGTTAATTGTGCACCTAAACTATGTTAGGTTGATGTATGACAAATAAGGTTTAGATGTCATACAGTCTTACACATTAATCTTGTTGATTATTATGTCGATGCATGCTTAGATAAACTTGCACGCTTATATCTATATGTCTTATACATATATGTATATATTTTCTCACACTATAATATCTTTCTTCGCATCCGCGTCACTAATCTAAATTTTCAAAAGAGTCATAAAATGGTCTTAAATCTTCTATAGTATTCCTTCACACATTTCCTTAATCATCATCTCCCTTTCTTCCAAATAATCCACTCTTTTTCACAGAAATGTTAGATGCAAATATAATACCCTTCCAAGTAGGTTTGACAACTTAAATATTTTATCCGAAATATTCAAGTATCTTTAACTTGCAATCGCAAACGTTAAAGGTCATATCCGAAAATCCCTATTCAAGCCTTTTAACGACATTAGTTAAAACGCTCTTTATTTCTCTTCGACGAAAACATTCTTTCTCTTTGATGAAACATTCTTTCTCTTTGACGAAAACACTCTTTGTCTTTCAATCACGCCTCTTTTCTCTCACTCAACCACGCCTCTTCAACCATAGAGATGGCTAAGCTCTTTCCTCTACTATTTCTGCTACCACCTTTAAGACAACCGTATACCTCGTCGTGTGATTATTCTATGAACATTCGCAATGCTCAAGAAGAGCTACATAACTTTGTGGGTGTAGTTTATCGTACGTTAACCACCATCCATCTTGACATTGTCAAGCTCGTCGCCTCCATATTTGTTTGTTTTTATTATTATTATTATTTTCGCATACAAAACATACCGAAGATACGTCACCATTTCCTTCGAGATAATGTCCAAAAGGAAACATCTCCATCAAAAAGGTGCCATCTGAAGATAACATCGCTGACATCCTTTCTTTACCCCTCAAGTGCAAATCACTAAATTATCTCCGTCTTGGTCTAGGAATGATAGAACGCATTCCGTAAATCTTTCTCTTCTTTTCTACTAGTCTCGATTCTAGTCTATTCTCCATTCCGTGTCATGACAACTTAATTACTTCATCCGAAGTATTTAAGCATTTTTAATTGGCGAAATGTAAATTAAAATGTCACTCCCTTCATAAAATTTGTCAAAAACCAAGCCTTCTCCTATTGGCGGTCTGGCGGCCCCCAGATATATCTGGGACCGCCGGCAGCAGCTTGTAATACCATTCATTTTTTTAATTCCATAACCTAATACTTCCTCTCTTCTGCTACGAGTTGACGTCTACTCCACACCCAAACCTATACCCAATATCTCTCTATAGATCAATGGGTCATCCTAATATCCCAACACTCATAAGCATCGTTGCTTATGTTTTCAAGAGTCAAGTGAATTTCATAATGAAATGCGTTTCATTATCAAACACATTCCTTATAATCGATAGACTTATAATCTATCACTTCATAATAAATCCCCTCACATACAAACCTTGGTCCTCACATCTCGCGTACGTCTTGTCTTAATTCATAGACGATTCTTCTCACTCCTAAACGTTCCTTCTCTCTTCCAGTAGTCGTTTTACTTCTAATAGTCTTTCTACTTCTAAAGTTTCTTCTCACTTCTAAACGTTCATTTTCACTTTTGATAAGTCTCCTCATCTCTAACGTTTCTTCTCTCTTCTAATAGTCTTGTTACTATTAGAATTCCTCCTATATCCCTTGACATCTTAATTATTTCATCCGAAATATTTAAGTAATTTGTGAAATAAAAATGTCACTCATTCGCAAAACTTTCCACTTTCTAGAAAGTGAAGAACATAAAGAAGATATTCAATCTTCAAGTGTTATTGAGTCACCACATTGTTGAGTCTCTCATTATTCTTTCACCATCAAAGAACTACCTCATTTCACATCCCACCTTTGTTCCTTAACATTGTCAACCAACAAAACACCAAACAAACATTTTAATTCCCAATCATCCACTTTTGTCTCGATAGGATCATATGACCCAGGTTTGTTAGTGCAAATGTATATATCGAATCTTTTCTATTACCTCTCGTCAATACGTTCCTTCTTTCGTATCGCTCATCCTTTCCCACTTTTTGGCTCTATGGAATCATTTTCATTCACATCCAAGAGCACATCGTCTCCATCCTCGTCTTATTTTTCTTTTTATTCTTTTAAAGTATATATATATATTTTTTAGACATATTCTGCCAAGATATTAAGTGTCATTCGTCTACTTTTAAAAGGCATCCTCATAAAATTTTTTTTTTAATCAATAACGAATCCCATCTCTTTATTAAAAGTCGTATTATCATTATCCGTAAACATACTCTTTAGATCTTTTTAATTATACATATAATTGTTGTTATTTAAAAATAATGTCTTAATGTTGTCCAGCCTCTAACTTTTCCGTTAAAAGTGTCATACCTCCCCCCCCCCCAACCTAGAATACTAACACTAAAATGGCATGTCTAGTTCCTCCTAATATCATGCATATATATATATAAAAATAAATAAATAATATATATATATATATTAAATAATATATAAAAATGTCACCCTTTGGCTACCAAACTTTTTTGTATCACACAACCATATCTTGATTCCCTTGGTGCCCAAAAAAGGTGGAGCATACACCAAGGGGAGCACTTGCAAGCGTTCTACTTATTTAAATTGCATCGAACCTTCTCAAGCATCGATGGTCATTTATTTATGTGGATCTTTTAATAGTCAATTACAAGAAATGTAAATTAACATGGGGACGCAATTGAGCAAGAGGGAGCTAGGAAATATGTGGGTAAATAGGCAATGAGTTGGTTAAACCGTGATGATAGAATGACGCTCACCTGTGAAGAGCAAGATCACCTTTATAAGGAAGAATAATCGGGTGGATAGTCAAATACAATGAAGGGTTCATTCGTACTCCAAATACTTCACCCCCTCCACTTAAATACTTCACCTCCTCCACTTCAAAATCACCCTAAACCTTAAGGTCATCCTCTCATACCTTCAACTTATATATTTGAAGTACCTACTTTCTTTTCATGCCTTCTTCTCATCTATCACGACATCCTCTAAATTATCCAAGAAACACAAAATCACCTCAACCGTATTTATCATGTTGTATTCTCATTCCTCCAACCAATATACTTGGATCACCTACCTTTTCCTCATTCCTTCAACATATACACTCAATGTACCTACCTTCTTTTTTTGCTTAACTCTTATCTCTCGTGACCTTTTCTAAACTATACAAGAAACACAAAATCACCTTTACTTTTATTTCTCATATCTTTTCCTCATACCTCAAACCTATATACTCGGAGCACCTACCTTCTTCTCATTCTTCCCAGAGCATGTACCCTCTGATCATTTCTTCTTCTCAAACCTCCAACGTATATGCTCCAACCATTATCTACATAATATCTTTTTGCTTCGACAAAAGGGGTAGAAGGAAGTGTAAACGAGTAACTTTTAAACTTTACTATGTGTTATAGTTTACATAGTTTGTCATCATCAAAAAAGGGGAGATTGTTATTGCAAATATTACGATATTTAATCTATACGATCTTTTTATGTTTTGGTGATGTCAAACATGTAACTTGTAATACATAACGTAAAGTACGTACGTTACTCGTAATCACAAATTATCAATGCATACTTGCATCTACATCTCTCGACGTCTCAAGTCTACATCAACACCGACATTTGTTTGCACCCGACATAAATCACGTAAGGTATGTACAAACAACATTAAACTTGTAGGATGATCAAAGAAATAAGTTTTTGTCTTAAGCTTTATAAATATAACAAAAATATTTCTCAAAAACTATTTAGACAAATTATTTTTGAATTATAAAGAAATGTTTTATTTGGTAATTATTTTGAATTTCAAAATCTGGTCATTCCCCCCTAAAACAAGTCATACTTTCACCAGATTTTACCTTCACCACAAAAAGACAAAAACAGGAGCGTTTGTCAGGGCGGTCCCATAAATATGGTGGTCCCCCCAGCGGCCCCCTAATATATCTAGGGCCCGCCGATGTCAGACAGGCAGTTTTTAGCTCCTATAAATAGTGGGTCACTTCCAACTATTTTTACAACCTTTGGCACAAATTTTTTCATTTCTTTCTCTATCTAGATCTCACTAAATCTCTCTAAATTCTTTGATTATTAAACTTGTTTAATCTTGTTTAAATGTGATCTAATCTTCTATCCTTTCCTTCTTCCCTCATGTGCAAGAGAAGAACTTTCGTCATCGTCAAGATACGAAGTTATGTAGTCTAGTTAGTCCATTTGTAACACTTGTTACATATAGATCGAGTCCATGTCTTCCAATCTTTAGTAGTGTGTAGATACGAATGGTGTATATATTCGAAAGGGTTGATTGTGTGTTGGTTAGTATTTTAGGCCTCAAAATACATTGGTGAAGTGGTAGATTGGTTCTAGCTAAGATTATGACTCGACATTTAGCTTAGTGTCGAAAAATAATGTAAGCGACGCGGTTTATGTGTTTAGGCCATAAAACACAAGGTTTTTTTATGTTGGGCCATAAAACATAACGGGTTTTGTTGTACCTAAAGAACAACTTGACATCTAGCTTAGTGTCGGAAAATAATGTAAGCAACGTTATAAGGTTTTCTCTGCCGAAAGGGAGCTTGTTGATTAGTGAAGTAACTCTCGAGTTGGATACTTGGGGAGTGGAGTAGGGCGAAGAGGAGCTTTGTGACCGAACCACTATAAATCACCGTGTCCGGTTTGCATTTGCTTTTACCTTTTGCTTTACTTATTTCTTTACATTTATCGCTTTACCTTTATATTTACATTGTGATCATGATTGCGTGGATTGTTGTGTATATCATGTTACTTATGGCTGTGTAGTTCTTTGTAATAAATATTGTGAGTGTGGTTGTATTATTAGTATATGTATTTGTAATTGTAGATCTATAATCAACATTTCTCATATTGCGTCAAACTTGATTGGCGATTTGACACAAAAGATTTAAAGTTTTTAAATCGAAAACGTATTCACCCCCCTCTACGGTTTCCACATTAACTGTGGGACATCATAATGGTACTCTTGCAAAAATTAAATATGTTGGTAATCTTAAACTTTCTGAAAATGTTGTGTTGTTTGATGGGTTGGTTGTTCCAGAATACTGTGTTAGTCTGCTATCTGTCAATAAACTCATTAAGGATAGCAGAATGTTTGTTTGATTTACTAAAACTAAATGTTTTATTCAGGATTTGCAACTAAACAAAATCATGAGGACTGGTAGTGAGAATGGTGGCCTTTATTTTTTTAACACTCCCTCTTCCTTCTCTTCTAAATGTCAAACTTTAGGTAACCAGTCTGCTGTATGTTTTGTTTCTAAGTCTTTATGGCATACAAGGCTTGGTCATCCTTCTGACCAAGCAGTTGATATGTTGCATCATGATCTCAATTTCACCAAAGACTCTCAAGTTTCACCTTGTGACATCTGTCACAAGGCCAAACAAACTAGGGAGCCTTTTCCTTTTAGTGATCATCAGACCACTAGTATTGGTGAATTGATACATCTGGATCCGTGGATCCTTACAAAGTGATTAGTAAGGATGGCTTCAGATACTTCTTGACCATTGTTTATGATTATACCAGGGCTGTTTGGATCTATCTTATTAAAACTAAGGATGAAGTTTATGATCATTTTGTGAATTACATTAAGCTGATTCTTAATCAGTTTAAATGCAGTATTAAAATTGTTAGATCTGATAATGATACTAAATTTGTTAATAACAAAATGTATAATTTGTTTAATAGTCTTGGTATAGTTTATCAGACCTCTTATACTTATATTCCTCAGCAAAATAGGATTGCTGAGAGAAAGCATAGACACCTGTAGATGGTTGCTAGAAGTTTGTTATTTCAAAGTGGCATTCCTTTATGTATGTGGACTGAGTGTATCTTAACTGTTGCCTATCTTATTAACAGGTTACCTTCTTCTATTCTTGATGGAAAATCTCCTTTTGAGTTTGTGTATGGTTTTAAACTAAACTCTCTCATTTGAGAAGTTTTGGATGTCTATGTTTCTCATCTATTTTAAACAATTCTGAGAAGTTTTTTGCTTGGTCTGAAAAATATGTGCTCATTGGTTTTACTACAACAAAAAAAGATTATAAAGTATACAGTCTTGAGTCAAAACTTGTTTTTTATTCAAGAGATATAAAGTTTTATGAAAACATTTTTCCTTTCAAAATGAATTCTAGTCTTCAAAATGAACAACAAGTTTTTGATGACTCTTCTGATAAATATATTCATATTTTACACTTTTTTATGAGAAGCGTTCTTATACTCAAACTTTTATAAGTCCCAATGATGATGGGAGAGGTTTTGAAACACCCAACGATGATGGAAATGTTCACCCTTGCACAAGTAATTTTGATGATGGTGAGGGTGACTTTGCAACTTCCATGGGTGATAATTCTTCTTCTGAGGGAAATGTTCCTTCTTCTGGTCTTAACACTTAAAGGAGTTTGCCTGAGAACACTAGTCAAGTGCAACCTGATGTAAGAAGGCAGTAGGTCAGTGAAAATGCCTGCAAGGTTTAATGATTATGTGGTTAACAGTAGTAGAAAGTATGGCCTAAACAAAAATGTTACTTATTCTAATTTGAATACTTCTAATTATTGCTTCTCCACTAATCTTAATAAATCCTCTGAACCCAATTCTTACTATGAAGCTGTTAAAAACCCTAATTGGGTTGATGCCATGAACAATGAAATTGAGACTTTAAACGGGAATAATACTTGGACTATTTATGACCTTCCTGAAGGAAGGAAGGTTGTTGGGTCTAAATGGTTATTTAATATTAAGTACAAGTCTATAAGGGAAATTGAAAAATATAAAGCCAAGTTGGTAGCCAAGGGCTTCAGCTAGAGGGAAGGATTTGATTATCTTGAAACGCTTAGTCCTGTAGTAAAGATGTCTACTGTAAGAAACATGCTTAATGTTGCTATGTGTAATAATTGGGATCTGTTTCAACTTAACATTAACAATGCTTTCTTATATGGGGATCTTTATGAGGATGTTTATATGACTCTCTCTCCTAGGTTTGATAATGAAAAATCTAAAGTATGTAAGTTGAATAAATCTTTGTATGGGCTTAAGCAAGCTCTCAGGCAATGGAATGCTAAACTGACTAAAGCTTTTATTGAACATGGTTTTGTTCAATATAAGTTCGACTATTCTTTGTTCACATAAAAGTCTAATAATGTGTTTATTGCTCTTTTGGTGTATGTGGATGATATTGTCATCACTAGAAATGATTTGTATGAGATTGAAAAGTTTAAGTTGTTTCTTAAGTATAAGTTTCACATAAAAGACTTAGGAAAATTGAAATATTTTCTTGGTATTGAAGTCTTGGATAATAAAGATGGCATTTGTCTTATTGTCTTAAGCTTTTACATGAGTATGGGTTATTGGTTGCTAAGCATGTTGATACTCCTTTACCCGAGAATACTACTTTAAAACATGTTGAAACTGATGATGATCATTTTTTAATAATATTGGAAATTATCAAAGGCATGTAGATAAGCTTATATATCTTACCAACACTAGGCCTAATATATCTTATGTTGTGCACTGTTTAAGTCAGTTCATGCATGCTCCTCTTGTTTCTCAATTGGATGTTGTCCTGAGAGTCTTAAGATATCTTAAGGGATCTCCAGGGAGTGATATTCAAATTAATATAAATGGTAATCTTAAGCTGAGAGCTTATGCTGATTCTGACTGGGCTAGATGTCCAACTACTAAAAAGTCTGTTTTAGGTTATTGTGTGTTTCTAGGTGATTCTTTGGTGATCTGGAAAAGTAAAAAGCAGTCAACATTGTCCAGGTCATCAGTTGAGGCTGAGTATAGAAGCACGGCTTCTGCTACTTGTGAAGTCATTTGGTTTTCTAACTTGTTGGATGACATGGGTGTTACAGGCTTGTTGCCTGTTGTAATGTATTGTGATAATAGTTCAACTTTGCAAATTGTTGTAAACCCAGTCTTTCATGAAATATCTAAACACTTTGAAATAGATGTTCATCTAGTAAGGGAAAAAGTTGCAAGTGGTGTTATTAAGACCGAAAAGATTCACACATCTCAACAAATTTTTGATGTGCTTGCTAGGGTTCTGGATATTGAGCAACACGAGGTTATTTGTGAGAAACTTGGGCTGCTGGATATGTTTAAGGTTGAAAAACTTAAGGAAGGGTGTTAAAATAAAAAGTTTTTCTTGTTATAAAGGTTCATGGACTGATTCCTGTCTTTTCCTTATTCTTTTTAACTCTAATATTCTTGTTTAGTATGTGTTTGCATAGTTTGTGATTGTGCAGGGTCCAAAGGTGTCATTTGTCAATTCCCAAGATGGCTATATAAAGAATGAAGCAGCTAGGATTTTGGCTCATGTGTCTATATCTTCTCAATATCTCTCTCTCTCTCTCTCTCTCTCTCTCTCTCTCTCTTTCTCTCTCACTCTCTCTCTCTCTCTCTCTCTCTCTCTCTCTCTCTCTCTCTCTCTCTATTGATTTCTATTGTTGTTCTTGTATTGATAGATCAAACATATTGATCTATCTGTCTTTCTTATTGTATTCCATTGTTTATCGTAGCCTGGCTCTTGATACCACTTTGTTAGGGTATATGACACCTGCACACACCTCTGTACAGACCTATGTACGGTATATAGCTCCTACGCACACCGCTCGAACAAACAAAGAATACAAACAAGGCTTACGGAAAGTAAATGCGGAATATAATCGACACAAGATATAACGTGGTATCTACGACTAGGATAGTTGCGGCAGTCCACAGGATCAAACCAGAGAGATATTATTAAGCTCTGAGCTAAACTGCTCAGGCTCGTGCTAAACTGCACGACCCGTGCTAAACTGCACAGGGTACAAAACACACATACCCAGATCCTGGTTTACAATTACAATGAGAGGGGTATTTATAAGTGTGAAACCCATCTTCAGTTTACTTATTCTACGGATGTGGGATTGGGTTTGCAACCAACAATCCTCCCCTTAAACCCAGCACTACAATAAGCATCCCTTCCAACGATACATGACGCAACATGTTCTAGAGTCGTTGGACCACCTGTCCCACTCTATCTGAACGGCGTGATCTGCTCTACCCGAGCTATCGTTGAATCTGGATTAACTTAGGGTTGCGCCACCTGTGCCACACACATCGAGCCTATATCAGTCTTCACAACTCAACAATCTCCCACTTGGAGGCTGATCACTTCACTGCTCTCTGTCTCAAGTAATCTCTGTAAACTTCGAACCACCTTCCCTTTAACAATGCTACTGCTCTAACATTTCTGTATCGCCGAACATACAAAACACGCTGCACCAACCAAACGCAGGGCTAGGAGACTTTCAATACAAGGTATCTTGAACTAACATCATTAAACTATGAATAACCTTCCCTTATACAATGCTACTGCTCTAACCTTTCTGTACCGCCGAACATAAGGAACACACTGCACTAACCAAACACAAGGCTAGGAGACTTTCGATACAAGGTATCCTGAACTAACATCATTAAAATGGGAATAACCTCTCTCTGGTAAGAAACCATCCTCCGTTATCAATCCACTCGGAGGCCAGTTGAAGCTGTCTTCAACTTCTATTTCATCACCAACCCGGTGAACATCACTACAAGGCTCTTCGTTCCAAGAATCTTCAACAAAGATGAGGACCCTTCACTTGTCAATATCCGAACAAGCTTTGCCCAACTGCAAACCTTTAGATTCTTCGCAAGATTAATCAAAATCTTAGTATATCTGTCACAGTATTAAACACTTTTTGCCTGAGCTCAGTCTAACTTCTTAAGAGACTTCTCCAACCATATCAACTCTCTATTTGCTTATGCAACTGCCATAAACTAGACTTCTATAGTTAACATAGTGATACTCTTCCCACTCGATTGTTGTTACACCAACTGTAAGCACATAACCAAGCACCTGCTTCTCATAGCATCTATCCTTCATCTCGAACACTAATGGTAACTACCACTTAGGCTTGTTGAATTTTGCCATGTCGGAGCCTGCGACTAACATGTCATCAACCTATAATAGTAATATAATTGAGGATGAACCAACCTTTTTTAAGTGGCAAAGATGGTCCATAGCACATCTCTTGTACCCCGCCCTCTGCATAAAATTGTCAAATTTCAAGTACCATTGTCTCGGTGCTTGCTTTAATTCGTACTGACTTTTCTTCAACTTGCACACTAGGTTTTCTTCTTTCCCAGCTGACTGAAAACCTTATGGTTGTGTCATGTAGATGTCTTCATCAAGGTTGTCTTCATCAAGGTCATCATACTAATCCCAATGCACATGATGCATATACACTTTGATATATAATGTAGAATCATTTCTTCTCTTTAATCTATGTGGGATACAAATTAAAGTTCTCATTGATTTCATAATGAAACAAGAAGTCACCTAGCTTTGGTCTTATTTTTTAACGGTGAATTTATAATAACAAACTCTCTAGCAATGGAGTACGACTCAATTATGACGTACATGCGATCTTTATCACCCTTTGAAGCTCTCCAATCATTGAACCATTGAAACCAATCGAACCAAGAAGAAAAAAAGCATACTTATGTTGGTCCACACACGAATAAGACGCCAGATGTTAGAAGCCAAATCACAACCAAGAAAACATGATTGACGGATTTCACACCATTGTTACACATAGGCATACACGGAACTTGGGTGAATTTATTGAGAGGGCCGAGTCTTATATAAGTTAATTTGGACGAGCCAAAGTTGTATTTTCTTTAAGCAAATATAATTAAATTTCAAAGTTTTGGGAGGGCCGTGGCCCTCCTTGGTCTTCACTAAGGTCCGTCCATGCACATAGGGCAAACATTGGATGGAATTTCCAGACCAGCAACGATAAATTAAGCCGAGTTGGAAGTCTATCAGAAGTAAGACGTCAGACAAAAACATTTACCTTTCTAGGTGAAATCTTACGCAATCTAGTGTATGAGGTTAACGAAATAAGCATGCAAGAATCAAGATGAAGCTAGGTTTACTCTTTACTGATGCATATTTGTACGATTCTAACCATTTAAACAATACCGTTTATGTGAATCGTTTATCTTTTCAATCTTTTCTTAATTATTGATACCGAGTTCCAATATTATTATTAAGTGACGTTACAATTAGATACAAAGATCCTCTACGTACAAACAACAAAACTCATTCATACATGTGCAAAATTTTTCATATAATAAAAGTAAAACCATTAATCAATCATGGTAGGAACAAATGCAAGGCTATAATTAGATTAGGAGGTTAGTTGGTATAAAGATATATGAGAAAACTATAATTTTGGTCCACTATCTTTACCGGGTATAACATTTTTGGTCCATTTTTTTAAAAATTTGCGGGTTTAAGCCAAAACCCGAGTATCCATTTCACATTGAGCCAAATCTAACAATTTTGGTTCACATTTGAGCCAAAACCCGAGTTTCCATTTCACATTTGAGCCAAATCAGATTTAACGAAATTGTCTGATTTGGCTCAAATGTGAAATGGATACTCGGGTTTTG
>BQNB010040359.1:0-46075 GCA_026074375.1 Tanacetum coccineum
CCGTCGCCCATCACCATCTTAACAGAAACCACTCAACCACGACGGTGGTATGGTGGTGCTAGTGGTTATGCTGTTGTGGTCATGGAATTTCTTATTGTGAAGGGTTTATTTTATGGGTTTGTTGGGATTTAACGAAGCTTGTATAAATGTTTTGAAATTATTTTTGTGTTTATTAGTAATTTTAAAGATGGCAAAAGAAAGAAAAGGATGATAAAGATTAGTGATTATGGCAAAAGAAAAAAATGAGGATAAAGAGCATTTGTGGTTGAATCAATTAGAGAGTTTATGACAAAATAAAAAATGGAGGATAAAGATTAGGGATTATATGTTTCGGTATGGTTGAGGAATTAAGGTGATGCTGAGGATGAAGTGGGGTAAGGATGAAAACAGGATTATGTGTTTATATATCTGGGGTAAAGATGAAAGCATGGTCGTACCAAGGTGTGCAACAAGGTGGTTTTCTTAGACCTATGCTCTTTTCCTTAGTGTTATACCTTTGATATGTAAGATTAGAGACTCTTTTAGCCTTTCCCTTCATGCTTGGTATTTAGATGATGTGGTTGTAGGGGAGGTTTTAGAGCTAATAATAGAGGATGGACCTCGTCATGGCTTGCATCTAAACATTGATAAAACTAAGGTTTTTTGGCTAAAGGAGGACCCTAGAAGCAAGCTTGCGGGTGTTTTCCCGCCTAATATTTCCCGAACCTTGCATGATGTTAAATTACTTAGTGGGCCTGATAGTGTGGATTTTGATTTCAGTAGTGAGCTTGTGATGAAAAGAGTGGCCAAATCCATTAAGCTCATGGATGTTGTGGGTAAGATTAATGACGCTTACTGTGAGTTGCTACTCCTCCGTGCTTATGCGGGTATATACAAACTATATTTTGCAATGCGCATATGTTCTCCTTAGGTATTTGAACGGGCTCAGCGATCTTTTGATACGACTCTTCATTATGCTCTGGAGCGTATTGTAACTACATCTGGTCTTAGATTTGGTTACTGGAAATGAAGGCTTGCTACCTTACCCTTTGCATTTAGGGGATTTGGTGCCTACTGTGCAGATGATGTTTTAAACTATGCATTCCTTTCTTTTAAACTCCAATCTGCTAGCTTGCAGACTAAGCTGCTTCAATATGCTGATATTGTAACTTCTAGGCCTTCCTTTGATAATGCCTTGTGTACTTTTAATGAGAGAATGGAGATTGACCTTTTAAGTACTCCAAGTGAGATTGTTACCCCTAAACTCATGAAGAAATTGGCAGATATATATTTCACACATGTTACTTAGATGACTGAATCTACTTTTTCCTTGTCTACTCGACATATGGATTTATGGAAGTCTCAAATGGAGGACCATACTTCTGACTGGCTTAGGCTGGTTTTGATCTTTGGGTTAGGACAGACTATGAATGGTAGGACTTACCGATGTATGTTATGCGATCGATTAGGTGTTCCCCTATTCTCTATTCCTAATTCATGCTCTGTTTGCTCCAGGGTCTTTACAGGGGATATATATGGAGATCATGTTGTTTCTTTTTTTGGTATTATTGGTATTAAGCATCGACATAATGTCGTGCATGATACCATTCACGACATCTATTTTCTGTCAGGGATTTCAGCTAGTAAAGAAGTTAATATCAGGCTTGGTGAAGGGCGGGACAAACCTTGACGTCCAGCTGATATGTTGATCTACTCGTGCGATAAAGGGCTTGATCTATGTGTGGATTTAATAGGGTCATCGCCCTTGACGCAAACTAGGATAGTTGATTTTTTGTCGGGTTGTGTTGTGATTGAGGCAGCACAACGTAAGTGCGTCAAGTGTGAGGCTAAGTGTGCAGATATTGGATATGGCTTTATCCCTTTCTCATTCTTTTCTTTTGGAGAACTTGAGAAGGATGCGGTATCCTTACTGAAGCGGATCCGAAAGTTTTCCGTAACTTAATACATTGGGGCATGTGTTTTCGTTCATATCTTTAGTAGGATTATTTTTTCTATAGCTAAAGGAGTAGGGGCTCAGATAATATCTTGGCTCCCCACTAACTTTTTGTAAATAGCAATTGGAGGCAACCAAATTCTTGTGGTTCATCCAATCTAATTCTTCTATTATTGGTTGTTTGTATCATTAATTTACAAATATTAATCCTTACATTTCTACGTATTCTTATTTTAATAATAATTATTCAAAGGTGTGTGTCATTTATCAATTTGTTCAACTAGTTTCTATGGGTGACCGACCCTTCGTTGTTCTATTTTTTCAACCAATCATTATTGTTTTCGTTATTAATTCAACATGTGGAGTTAAAACATGTGTCTTTCTCCCTTTTTAATATCTCATTCGTTCAACTTCTTTTTTTAGGGTTTCCATATTATTTCTTTCGAACGCTTTTAGGGTTCTTTCTTGTGACCCTACATGTTTTAATTGGCGCTATACTTTTTTCACAGCAGTGTTGTTTTCATAGTGTGTTGTGGCGGCTTCATATGGTGGTTGTGCGCTTTCACTGCCCTTTTGTGGGTCTTAGTGGTTGTCATGATGGTAGTGGAAAAAGGCTTATGAAAACTTTATTGATTACACACCTTAGTGATCGTCATTGCAATAGTGATGTGCAAGCTATCACATGAAAATCTTTGTCCACTAATCTTGTTGTTTTTTAGGAGGCTGAGGTTACGTTTATGGGTATTTGGTTATGCGGGGTTTGTTTCAAGATGCATACTTTTCGTTCTAAGTGTCGGCATGGTGAGGAATCTGATTTTGTGCCACCCCCAAATTGTGGTGATGGTGAGCTTAGATTTGTGACATCACCAAACTGCAAGTCCTTTCTTCTTTAGTACAACTTGATCATGTGGATGAATTGGTGCTAGACAAGCATGTTGGTTTCAATTTGCTTCTCCTTGACATATTGCTTTCTAAAGGGTTGTGCACGGTAAAATCCATCCATCCTAGGTGTCATTTAGGGTTTTCTCGGGTCATGAAAGGAGGTCTTGACTAGGTGATATGCACACCTGATGATATTTCTTATTGGGTTAGTTTGTTAGTCTTGCCTCTTTGTCTCCTTAAAATCTTTTGCTTAAGGAGTAATATTGAGTGTAAGTCTGGTGTTAAGCGTCAACGCCAGGAAGAGAGTATTGTGAATGCCATTCAATCTTGGGGTATTCCTGGTGGTAGTTTGTAGCTTATAAAAGAGGCTTTAGCTGAACCCTCCCCTTCATGGTTAAATATCAATAAGGAAAACCTTGACTTAAGTGAGAGGAATGTCAAGTAGTGTAAGAGGAAGATTTGTGATGGTCATTATACTGCATCAGTTAGAGTTCTTTCTTCTTTCAGTATTGCTCGTTATAATGATGCTACTTTTCAGGACTTAAAGGATTAGCATCCTCTCAAACATGCCCCCTCCTTGCCACTTATAACTATTGATCACCATCAACTCATTGCATCTCTTGCTGTAGTTCTTGACATGATTAAGATTTTTCCTCGTGGCACGTCTTGTGGACGTGATGGTTTGCGTGCCCAACACCTCATGGATTGTTTAAGTGGTGCTGTTATGGATATTTTTGATGAGTTTGTATCTTCTATCACCCAAGTTGTGAATCTATTTATGGATGGGAAATTCCCTAAGATATTAGGTGAATATATTCCTAGTGCTCCTCTCACACCGTTGGTCAAGTTAGGGGTGGTATTCGTCCTATTGCTGTGGGTACGATTTGGCGGCGTTTGGTTTCCAAGGTTAGTGCTGCTATGATTGGCCATTCGTTGGATGGTTATTTAAATGATCTGCAGTTCGGTGTTGGGGTATCAGGAGGAGGGGAGGCTATACTTCATGTAGTAAATCGGTTGATTGAGGATTGAGGAGATGATGTAGGCCTTTCGATGTTGTTGGTGGATTTCAAAAATGCATTTAATTTGGTGGATCGTAAGGTTATGTTACAGGAAGTGCGCATTCGTTGCCCTACTATCTCAAGTTGGGTGAAATTTTGCTACTCCAACCCAGCTAGATTATATTATAGGGAACACACCTTAAGGTCATACCAGGGTGTACAACAAGGTGATCCTCTTGGACCTTTACTTTTTGCCCTAGTGTTACATCCTTTAGTATGTAAGATTAAAGACTCCTTTGACCTTTCCCTTCAGGCTTGGTATCTAGATTATGGCACTATTATTGGAGATACTATGATTGTAAGAGAGGTTTTAAAGCTAATTATGGAGGACAGACCTCGTCGTGGGTTGCATCTAAATGTTGATAAAACTGAGGTTTTTTGGCCAAAGGAGGACCCGAGAAGTAGGTTTGCGGGTGTTTTCCAGTCTAATATTGCCAGACCCTTGCATGGTGTTAAACAATTAGGTGGGCATGTTAGTGCGGATTTTGATTTCGTAGTGAGCTTATGATGAAGAAGGTTACCAAATCTATTGAGCTTGTGGATGTTGTTGCTAAGCTTAATGACCCCCCAGTGTAAGTTGATACTCCTGCGAGCTTGTGCAGGCATATCCAAACTATACTTTTCCATGCGCACATGTTCACCGAGGGTTTTTGAACAGGCTCAATGTGGAAAACTAGAAGAGGGTTGAATAGTTTTAGCGATTAAATTTAAGTATTGAAAATTATAGATCGAGTTCATGTGAAGTTGATGATATTGATTGATTTACGAACTATAAACTAACTATTAAAACCAAGTAAAGTAAAGATAAAGATAGAAGAGATAGAACCGTGACACAAGTATTTATAGTGTGTTCCGACAAAAAGGAAAACGCTTCAATATGCCCTACTCACATCCTACGGATCACCTACTCGGGAGTTCTATTACACTAATCACCAATCTTTTTATCCGACGGAGATGCTCCTCACAACGTCTCGCTTACACAATGTTGTTGATCGATACAAAGCTAATTACGGTTTCTAACAAGAGTGACAACCAAAGATGAAAAGTACAATGAAGGATGATTTATTGTAAGAATCGACAAGGGTGAGTTTTGAATGATGGTGGAAAGCTTAGAGCAGACCAAAGTGATTTGAGTGTTGAGTCGTCTTGTATTCAATTATTAGAAATGTTCTTCTAAGACCAAAGAGATATTACCTATAACATGATGTATGAGCTACTAACTAGATCTTGAAAACAGAAGATGAGAGAAATCAGATATAAGAGAGATGTAAGAAGAATAAGTTGAGAAAATTCATGAGAATGGATTGCTATTTATGAGGTAATAATTTTACTCTATTCGCACGTTTCCCAGATAACCTTCCTAGAAAGGGTACCAACCAGTGTAAACCAATGGTATCGGACTATTACTATTTCATTGGTGTCGCAGGCGGTACCTTCCTAGGAAGTGTAAGGTCAGAGTAATCAAGGGGTAAGGGTGTTTAAACAGGTAAATATTAATATTTTTCGATTACCAAATCTCAAGAATTCTTGTAGTTAAGTCTTGTTGGTTTTTTTCAAGTTATGGAGAGGAGTATGATATCGACTATGATGTAAAAAATGGTATTCATAATTATTTACATAGCTTAGAAATAAAAGTCTAAGTAAGTATGAGTAATATGTATTATGCGATGTGTAATATATGAAGTGTTAGAAAGACTATTTGTATAAATCTTACATAATATTGTGGGAAATCGTAAAAGAAGGGGGGGGGGAGGGGGGCGGCGAATACATTATCTATTTAAAAAACTTTAGATTAGTCACTACAGAGAATTACATTACTTCTCTAGCCGGCCAGTCCATAAATAGATTGGGGGCGCCAGAGATAGCTTTTAGGGGCCACTGAGCCGATTTATAGGACCGCACGATCAAAAGAGGTTTTTCGGACTAGATCTTTTGTATCAAATCACATCAATTAGTTGGACTTAATTGAGAAGTGGGTCGATATGTAGATTTATAATAACTAGTGAGTATGAACACAAGTAAAGTAAGGTCGGAGCATATCACAATGTTTACCTAGTAAAAGGAGACTCGGAAACTTTGTTCAATATTTCCACACTCACAATGTTTACTACTCAAAGAGCTACATAAACCATGGCTAATACACAATTCACAACATTCACACAATCATTTTTCGATTATGCAGTATATGTGTAATGTAAAGACGATAAAATGTAAGACATAAGTAAAAGATAAGGTACAAAGATAATGCCAAACCGAAACGGTGATTTTATAGGGGTTTGGTCACCGAGTGCTCCTCTTCGCCCTACTCCACTCCCCGAGTATCCAACTCGAGAGTTACTTCACTAATCAACAAGTCCCTTTCGGCGGAGAAAATCTTATAACGGTTCTCTTACATTTTTTTGACACTAAGCTAGTTGTCGAGTTCATTCTTCGGGTACAACTAAACCGTTAATAGTTTTATGGCCTCCACATAACTAAACTTGTTTTTTATAGCCTAAAAACAGCCATAAAAACCCAAATCGCTGCTTTATAATATTTGTCGTAGACAACGAGTAAGAAGCTAAGAATGCGAGTCATTAATATCTTAGACGCTTAAAGTCGGTTAGGAAGCCAATTTCTTACCCACCTTGATTTTTACCGAATATATTTTAAGGCGCCCTAAAAGTAAATACTAAAAACGCATTGACCACAAAGTTAAACCAGCATCATTGTTGGAGGGGAATATTTAATAATTTAGATCTACACATGTTACTAAAGATTGGAAGAACAGTGGACTCGAATCTATTGATGTAATCAAATGTTACAAATGAACTGTAACGTAGGACTACATATCTTCGGATCTTGAAGTATGACCGATGAAGTTCTGATTCTCTTGCCATCTTATAGTTTAAAGAGATAATATGGGAAACACAGTAACAAACTGTGGAGTGAGTAAAGGACTACGAACTGGGACTGGTATAGTAACTATACGGAAGTGTTTGGTGACATGTACACATTGTAGTTATACACAAGATTAACCAAGTTGGAATGATCAAAGGATTTTTTGTGACGCTGAGATTTTAGTAGGGTAGATCGTAGGATTGATGAGAATGTAATCAGAGGATAAGAATTCGTAAAAATGGCAGTTATACATAAATAGTTGGAGGGTGATCCCTACTTTTTATAGGAGCTGAAAAACAAAAATGGGTCAAGAGAATTAGTCGACTTATGTGGAATTGAGTCGATGTTGATGGGTAAGGACGTGGGACCATATCTGTGTGTATCGGTTAGTTCGCGTGTTGGGTGATAGCGTTTAAATTTGTGCTATTTATGTTCGGTTTCGAGGAGGCGAAGCAAGTATGAAACGGACATGAATATAGTGCATTAATGGAGTGGACATTTGAGAATGTTTCTCGTGTGTGGAGTTCTTACGTTAGCGGTTATGTGGGTCTGGATGAGGGGTGCTAAGTTGCGAAGTGCTTGGGGGGTTGTGGATTTACGTGATGTTTTTTCAGGTGTGTTGTAGGGTTCTTGTGCGTATGATTAGATTTGAGGATGGGTATCAGTATGTAAGAATGTAAGGTGATATTATGAGTCATATTCGTGATACTAGGAGCATGCATTTTTAAAAGTAGACAATGTGTAATGCTTTATTTGAGAGTGTTCAAAGAATGCACCTTTGCTTGTCTTTTATGAATAGATCACAGTGCCCTAGGGAGCTTGAAGGTTTTTATATAGATAAATGACTACTGAGTTAGAAATCTTTGTAAAGGGGTTTGTTTTCCTTGTGTGTGAGGAAATCAATGCTTGATTTACTAAGTTTGTTCATATTCCCTCCTATGTGTATGACTTATTGTAAAGAGATTGTTGTTATTGGCAAGAGGAAAGTTGTTTAAATCTAATGCGCATAGGGCAGATCTCCTAAACCGAAGGATGACTTTTAGGTGACGAAGGATAATCGATCCGTTGAGTGCCAAATTTACGCCAAAGGATAGAATTCTATGACATCGTTGTTCTTTTGGGAGAAGGTGGTTGATTTAAGGTTTTAAGAGAAACTTTTTATAAGTTATAAGGCGTTCTCAGTTTTGAGTTTTCATAAATGACCATCCCAGTCTTGTTAATCAGTTTTGGTTAGTGTCTGTTTATGAGTTTCCACTAGTATGGAATTTTATAAGTCGTCAATCCTACTTATTTGAGCGTCGTGGGGTTCTAAGTTTTAGCACTGGATAATAGTCCTTTGATCCATAGCGTAAATAAGACACAACATCTAATTATAATTAGTTGGAGCACTTTAGATCGTGTCTTTCCAGAATGAAAACAGGTCGCTTCATGGCATCTTCACCAAGTAGTGAAATTGCTATGCGAGTTGACTAGTCTTGTTGTCCGGTGGCAATCAAACTTAGATGATTTCTGGTTACTGATAACCCAAGGATGTTGTTTACAATAATGTAAGATAACGAGAGATGAAACCGTCTATATTATCTCGCGTCAGTTGTTTGGCATGTGATATGTTCCGTGATCTAGATTACATGTTCTCTAGTCTTCGTCTTATTTCATGTGATTGTTTTCTTTGTTTTTGGATCAGAACGATAGTTGAATGGATGGAGAGTTGATTATCGTTGAGAATAATAATCATCTTTCCTATTTTGTAATCCTCTTATGAGTCATCTTATTGAAAGAATGCATGATAATGTAAATTTGTGGCATATGTTCAATTCTTCCTAGTCCTAACCTTAGTTGGTATGATATTGTCTTCGATGTGTGTGGAATGAAGAAAATTTTTATGCTTATTTGGTAAAAGGTAAAGCAGAAAGATTTTGATGAGGTGAGTGTTAAAGTTTGAGTTTTGAGTCTGGTGCTTTTGAATTGTGTGAGTACAAAGTTACATATGTTTGTGCATTTGCTCGTTTGGGCTTTTCAGAGATGAGTGACTTTACCTTTTGATATTGGAAGAACGGTGAAATTTGTGGTTAAGATATTTTGGATAAAACTTCAAAGTTAGTCGCAATGCCTACTTAATTGTGTATTTTATACATATATTGGCCAAATATTTGACAACACGAACTTATTGAGACAGTAGACTCAATATGACTCATCTTACCACAAGTGTGAGTTATGATCTGATGCATATTTTCTTATCGTCTTGGAAGGGATGTCGTTATTTTCATATCAATCGAGTGTGATTGGGTATGTAGGTTTAAGATAATATCTCGTTTTATATTTAGCTATAATCTTAAAGTAGACAATAAAATCTGGTTCTCTTTGTCCTATACACGAAAACTTGTCAATTAGATTCGATAAAAACATCAATCATAGTTGATTACTGAGTTGTTGTTATATATAATTCGAAAATCTTTCTTGACCCTCACGAACATCTTTTAAATGAAGACAAATAAAGATTTTCATAGTGTGTTCCACTAATCCTAAGACTAGTTATAGTGTTGTAGGTGATGAATATTGAACTTGTTAAGTTTCTTTATTTTAGATTGTCATATATTTTGCGTGTGCAAAAAATTATTTGTTGTTATGCATAGAATGCAGAGTTTTTTACATTTTATTAGTATATGAATGATTTTTCTAATCATTTTAATACAACACACATCTTTTGTAAAACACCATATGTTTATAAAAAGAAATTATATTATGATGTGTGTTAGAACAATGCAATGCAAAGCAAGTTTAAAAATATATTTTCTTTAATTAATTACCAATTGTATTAACTACTATCTTTTATTTTGTTTAACCTAACCCAAGGGTCCAAAAACACCGCAAGATCGATGAAAAGTTTTTGACTTCTTGTAGGTAGAGTGTTGATGCTTTGGAAATATTTTTGTTAAAGGGTTGTAAACATATGATCTACCGTGGACTTTTTTGGTCCTCACATACTTGTGCAAATTTCTTGGTATAATAGGCACTTATTTTCATGTTTAAGCGGGGGTTTCGTCTAGTACTTAATGTGTATTACTAGATTCGGTTTTTGGTTTTACTTGAGCTGGTTTATTGCTAGGTGTTCTATGAATGGATGCTATACTTTGCTATTTGATTTTTTTTTTTGCATTTTAATGCAATTGAATCTAGGACGTTAAATTCTCTCCATGCAGGCACAAATTACCCGGCAAAACTCTATATTAACTCATACAACTTAGTAGATAATGTCCACATGTTGTTTCTAGATTATGATAATTAGCTTAATTACTAATAGTAAATGATTACTTATTAGAGTATCTTATTAACCATGTTGAAGCAAAAGTAAACTCACATATTCATCTTCGCTTACAAGATTTAAGGATATTTTCGTCGTTGTTTTGTTGTCATTTAGATTTAACGATGTATACATTAATCTTGATTTGATTTGTAAAAATAAAATAGTTACTCCCATTTCAAAATAATTAAGATCAATATTTTGAAGGAAAAATACACAATTTTCAAAGAATATTTCAATTGCTGAAATTGCCCGACAAAAGAAAATGTAAAAATATAAGTTTCTGTTATTAAATACGAAACTCACAAGTTTTGACCACTGTGTAGTATTTTGGCATTTCTGACTTATTAAGTTTAGAGTGAGTGGCTTAGAAGTATTTTTAAATTTACAGTAGACGTTTTTTATCTTCAAAATCGGAGGGTGGCTCGACTTCTAAGAACTTACGGTTGATTTTATATGATTTTTTGTGAAGTTTTGCCAAATTATGCTAAAAAACAGACAGACGGCACCATAAAGGTGATGGCTCCAAAATATATTTGGGCGGCCACCGAAAAAATTTTATTCGGGGACTGGCCACCAGTTAAGCCCCAAAACACGTTTTTTGTTCAAATCATGTCGGAAACTTAACTGATAGAACATAGACTTTAAAAAGATGCTTATAGCATAAAATTTTATGTTTTAGGAACATCATTTTTGACTCTTAATACGACTTAGACAAACATAAGTTGACACTTCCAAGTTCTTTTGAGAAAATTTTCCTTCAAGCTAGTATACGAAGTATATTTAATAACAAAACTAGTACGAATCAAACAACAAAACACTTTCCATATTTAGTCCCCCTTCATGGGTAATTTGATACATGGATCGTACTCTATTTTAAAAACCATTTGTTTTGAAAACTAGAGCGACGTGGCTCTGATACCAATTGTGGAAACCGTAGAGGGGGGTGAATACGTTTCCATTTAAAAACTTTAAGATCAAAGATTACATCACTCTTCTACCGGCGGTCCCATATATATATGGGGGCCGCCAAGTATATCAGGGGGCCGCCTGAGTTATGGGACCGCCACCAGAAGAGGTTTTCGGACTAGATCTTTTGTATCAATTACCCGATCAAGTTTGACGCAATATGAGAAGTGGCGATAATAGGTTTACAATAGCTAACGCATATTCTAACAATATAACCACATTCACAATATATAGCACAAAGAGCTACACAACCTTAACTAACAAGATCTACACAACCATTCACACAATCATGAGCACAATGCAAGTATAAAAGTAAAGCGGTAGGTGTAAAGAAATAAGTAAAGCGAAAAGTAAAAGAAAATGCAAACCGACACGGTGATTTATAGTGGTTTGGTCACGAAGATCCTCTTCGCCCTACTCCACTCCTCGAGTATCCAACTCGAGAGTTACTTCACTAATCAACAAGCTCCCTTTCGGCGGAGAAAACCTTATACTTATGCTTACATTATTTTCCGACACTAAGCTAGATGTCGAGTCCTTCTTCGGGTACAACCAAACCCGTTATGTTTTATGACCCAACATAACAAACCTTGTGTTTTATGGCCTAAACACATAAACCGCGTCGCTTACATTATTTTCTGACACTAAGCTAAATGTCGAGTCCTAATCTTAGCTAGAACCAATCTACCACTTCACCAATGTATTTTAAGGCCTAAAATACTAACCAACCCACAATTAACCCATCTAAATATATACATCATTTGGATCTACACACTACTAAATATTGGAAGACATTGACTAGATCTATATGTAACAAATGTTACAAATGGACTAACTAGACTACATAACTTCGGATCTTGAAGATGACCGAAGTTCTTCTCTTGCACTTGAGGGAAGAAGGAAAGAGTAGAAGATTGGATCACATTTAAACAATATTAAACAAGTTAAATGATCAAAGATTTAGGGAGATTTAGTGA
The DNA here is from genome assembly GCA_026074375.1 of Tanacetum coccineum. Classification (NCBI taxonomy): domain Eukaryota; kingdom Viridiplantae; phylum Streptophyta; class Magnoliopsida; order Asterales; family Asteraceae; genus Tanacetum; species Tanacetum coccineum. The sequence goes on from BQNB010040359.1 coordinate 12,001, forward strand.
GATCTAGAGAGAGAAAGAACTGAGAGAAATTCATGCAAAAGGGTTATGAAATCAGTTGGAGCAGACCCACTATTTATAGGAGCTGAAAGCTGACAATTTAGAAATGGCGGTCCCGGTGGTCCCTTATATATAAGGGGGCCGCCAGGCCTATAAGGGGGCCACCGCCTAGACTCCGCTCCCTTTTTTGTCTTTTTGTGGGGAAGGTTGTATCTGGTATAGAAGCTTCCATTTTCGGGGGAAAACCAGATTTCAAATTTTATATTTAAATAAAACATTTCTTTTATTAAAAAGTATTTAGTGTTTATTTATTTTTTCATGGTCCTGAGGGGGGTTTGATCACTGATGTGAGAAGGGGTTTTCGATCTACGTGGACCTCTATTGTACAGGAAGTGAAGAAGTTACAAAATCAAGGTGTCAACATATTTGATTATATTCGGATCAAGATAAGAAATGGAGACAATACTAGTTTTTGGAAAGACAAATGGCATAATGAAGGCATTCTGAAAGATGTATTCCCTCGTCTGTACGCGTTGGAGAGGCATCAGAATGTAAAACTATTCTCAAAAACTGATTGATTACAGTTTAGTTAACTCCTTTTCGTCGAAAACGAGAAAGTGGTGTGGAAGAATTTCAACTCGAAAATCTCTCCAGGTTGGTTAGCACGATTACCCTCTCATCTGCTGTTGACAGGTACGTTTGGTCGCTTGAAAATTCAGGGGAGTTTTCGGTGAAGTCTATTCGGCAAGTGATTGATGCTAATTGTTTTCCTGTTATTCACTCGGCTACGAGATGGGTTAAATCTGTGCCTCTTAAGGTGAACATCATGGCTTGGAAAAATAAAAATCGGTATGGGCCTGCCCACTAGAATGAATTATCTCGTCGCGGTATTAAATTGACTCGATAGTTTGCCATTGTTAACAGTGGGGCGGAATCTTCTTGTCATATTTTTTTCCAATGTAATTTGGTTAGACAGTTGGCTCAGAAAATATCGTCTTGGTGGAATGTGGATTACGTTGATGTTTCTTCTTATGAGGAATGGTACACTTGGTTGGTATCTCTTAGGCTTCAGGCAAATCTCAAAGCGGTGTTCGAAGGCATCTTCTATTGTTTATGGTGGTCGGTTTAGATGTTCCGTAACAAGATTCTTTTCGAGAAGGATACTCCTTCACAGGCGAGGATTTTTGATAACATTGTTTCTAATTCTTATTATTGGTGTAAGTTTAGATGTAAAGCCTCGTTCAAATGGATCGATTGGCTCAAAAACCCGTATCTTGTAATTGTCTAATTCTAGCTCTTTGCTAGTCGTTTAATAAAGCTGCTGTTAAAAAAAAAAATATCAGGGGGCCGCCTAATTTATGGGCCCGCCTCCAGAAGAGGTTTTTGGACTAGATCTTTTGTATCAAATCACTAATCAAGTTTGACGTAATTTGAGGAAGTGTCGTTATAGGTTTACAATAGCTAAAGCATTTCTAACATTATAACCACACTCACAATTTTAGCACAAAGAGCTTACCAACTTTATAAACAGGATATACACAACCATTCACACAATCATGAGTACAATGCAAGTATAAAAGTAAAGCGATAAATGTAAATAAATAAGTAAAGCGAAGGGTAAAATAAAATGCAAACCGACACGATGATTTATAGTGGTTCGGTCACGAAGCTCCTCTTCGCCCTACTCCACTCCTCGAGTATCCAACTCGAGAGTTACTTCACTAATCAACAAGCTCCCTTTCGGCGGAGAAAACCTTATACCAAAGCTTACATTATTTTCTGACACTAAGCTAGATGTCGAGTTCTTCTTCGGGTACAACCAAACCCGTTATGTTTTATGGCCCAACATAACAAACCTTGTGTTTTATGGCCTAAACACATAAACCGCGTCGCTTACATTATTTTCTGACACTAAGCTAAATGTCGAGTCCTAATCTTAGCTAGAACCAATCTACCACTTCACCAATGTATTTTAAGGCCTAAAATACTAACCAACCCACAATAAACCCATCCAAATATATACATCATTTGGATCTACACACTACTAAAGATTGGAAGACATGGACTCGATCTATATGTAACAAATGGACTAACTAGACTACATAACTTCGGATCTTAAAGATGACCGAAGTTCTTCTCTTGCACTTGAGGGAAGAAGGAAAGAGTAGAAGATTGGATCACATTTAAACAAGATTAAACAAGTTAAATGATCAAAGATTTAGAGAGATTTAGTGAGATCTAGAGAGAGAAAGAACTGAGAGAAATTCGTGCAAAAGGGTTGTGAAAATAGTTGGAGGTGACCCACTATTTATAGGAGCTGAAAAACAGCCTGTCAGGAAACGGCGGTCCCAGATATATAAGGGGGCCGCCAAATAATTAAGGGGGCCGCCGACCGAATTAAGGGACCGCCCCGACAGACGCTCCTGTTTTTGTCTTTTTGTGGTGACAAACTTGTCTGGTGAAAGTGACACTTATTTTAGGGGGAAATGACCAGATTTTGAAATTCAAAATAATTACCAAATAAAATATTTCTTTATATTTCAAAATTATTTGTCTAAATAATTTTTGAGAAATAGTTTTGTTGTATTTATAAAAATATAAAGTTTAAGATAAAAACTTATTTTTTTGATCATCCTACAAGTTTAATATTGTTTGTACATACCTTATGTGATTTACGTCGGGTGTAAACCAATGTCCGTCTTGATGCATACTTGAGACGTCGAGAGATGTTGATATGTGTATGCATTGATGATTTGTGATTACGAGTAACTTGCGCACTTTACGTTACGTATTACAAGTTACATGTTTGTCATCATCAAAACATAAAGAGAATGTATAGATTAAATATCGTAATATTTATACTAACAAGTATCATCATCATCGTCATCGTCGGAGGGCTCATCATTGTCATCCCCTCTGTCAGTAGGATAATCAACATGATCCTCCTCGGGGTCCTCTTCCGGATCAGAGTCAGCCACATAGCCCGGTAATAGGGCTGTCGGTGAGGCATCATCGGGTAGAGGCTGATCCTCCATGGGTGCCTCATTATCAGATGGCACTAAGTACCCGGGGTACTCAGGCTCAGGCACGTATGGTACCTCGACAGGTGAAGGTGGGTGCTCAGGACCGCGCACGTAGTCAGGAGACGGTGGGTGCTCAGGTCCTGGCACATAGTCCGGAGATTGTGGGGCTACCGGCTGCATAAGATGTCCATCGTATCCGTATACGATGACTCGTGGAGAACCTCCATCAGACAGCTCCTCATCAGCTCCCCAAAAGACTCTCCTTGGCTCGGAATCAGTGTAGACATATGTGTAGGTAACTGTAGATGCTGAAGATATAACAGAATCTGTAACACTCAAACAGAGTTTACATTAGTACATATATAAGACCCATAATAATATACTTAATATATTATAAACACGTATGTGAACCATGAAACATCTAGTATACTTAACTAATACAACAAGTAATGTATGAATGAATGTCCCATGAAAATCCCTTTGTATGATGCAATGTTTGAAAACGGTTATAGTCCAAGTAAAAACATTTGACCTGGTTCTCTATAACCTTAGCTCTAGATACCAATCTGTAACACCCCCAATTAGGGTCACAACGGAATAATGTGTCTGGGAGCGTTACTTCATAGATCAATAGCACAAGATATGAGAACGGCCTCTAAAAGAGTCGTTTAAAATACGATACATTAGATTTATTGAAATTGTTTAATACAAAGCACAACGGATTAAATTGTTTAACATTTGATAACAAAGATTTTAGATCATAACAATTATCCCAAGATGTAATGACTCCAAATCTTTTATGCATGACTCCCCAAAAGAGTATCCCCAATGTATCCTTAGCACCTCGTACTCCATTGACCTGGGAAAACATGCTTTAAAACGTCAATATAAAGTTGGTGAATTCATATGTTTATGTAAATATAATATACGACCGCAAGATTTCCATGTGTATGATAATGCAACAGATGCAAACATCACAAAGTGTAATTACGTTTCCCTAAGCTCATGACACCGAAGCTCAACATCTATGAATTGCAATATAAATTGCCTACATTGCCCGTGATGATGTTCTAACCCGCAACATCTGGATCCGACATGGTATACGTCCGTTGTCCGGTAAACCGGCACAGTGAGCGCTACTCACCCGAACGGGGATGTCAATCCCAAATAGATCTATTTATAACATTCGCGCTCACACAAAGTAATTGACAATTCATGATAATGGGCTCAGAGGGTTATCGCTACTTAGGCAAACACGTAATCATGTTAAAATGTACACTTGCATCCAATTTGTAAAACAATGCATGTTTCTCACCACAAAAGTTGTAAATCATTGATATAGTAAAACATGGGGCTATGAACTCACCTTAGTGAATAAACTGGAGTATATGAATCAAGTGAATGGAAACATCACGGATAAGACCGAATGCAACCTAAGTAATTATAGGTCGTGTAAGTACCATGTACTTTGAATAACCAATACCACATATAATCCTATATAGTTACATCACCACCTAAAAGTGTTTGTTTAATTTATCAAATTAAACAATTTAATTTGTACTTGTAAAACAAATGTCCTTGTATTTGCAATTGTAAAAATGATATACTTTGTCTAACAATTTATTATTTGCCAAAAACACTTGATGTATTATTTATATAATTTCATTATATAAATATTTTAATTGTTTGAGAAAATAATATTTATAAGGTTAGATACATTTACAAATATTACTTTTAGTAAAAACATCATATCTTTCTCGTTTTAATCCCGTTTTTAACGTTCTTTATATGTATGGATTCGTACTTGAAAAGTCTAATCAAATTTTAGATTTATTATATGGTTAAATACTGTTATGAACAGTAACATTAAGTGAAAGTTTATAAAAATAGTTTTTATAACTTTAATTATTGAAATCGTATTTTAATTGTATCTCATTCGTTTTTGCTCGGTTTTTAGTGATTCTTATGTCCACATCTTCGTAATTAAAAGCTCTATTTATAAAAATTAATTCCCAACAGTTCATTGTCGTGAATAGTAACATATTTTTATAAATTTACTTTTATAAAAATACTTTTTAACTTAAACTTGTAAATAATGTATCTTCTTTGTTATAAATCCATTTTTAATGTACTTTATAGTTTTAAAATCATCATAAGTTGTATTTTATCATAAACACAGGTTCCCATTTTTATCAGATTCAAAATGTTAGAGTTTTTATAAATATAGTTTTATAAAGTTACTTTTACATATTTAAGTACATAAACATGAAAAAGTCATAACTAGTTCATTATCCATTGGTTTTTCAAGTTTCTTTCCTTTTTAGAATCCTTATGACTTCTACTTTTACAAAAAAGTACTAAATAATTATCTCAGATTCGAATTTATATATTTTTATAACTTTCTTTTATAAAAACGCTTTTAAACATGTATATCTTGCAAAATTCATATCTCTTTCAATATTTATCGGATTCACGAGTTCTTTATATTCTTAGAATCAAAATTCATATCTCTTTCAATATGAGATGTACTATTTACTAAAAACATAAAACCTTACTGTTGGAGTTCGAATTTAAACATAAAGTTTTGATCTTGTTGTAAACCTTTTATAAAATTAGTTTTTCACACTTTTTAATATCAACTACTTATTACAAGTCCTCTAATATATGCAATATACCATCTTGTATATATTTTTAGTCCTCTAACACATGAGTTCAATAATTTATCCAAGAATCACAAGTCTTCTTATTTGTAATCTAAATAAATAAACTTTTCAAAATTAATTTATATACACTTTTATAAATTAACTAATACTTTTGTAATGAGTGTTTCTTCATTGTAACATGATTTTTAACCTCATAACCATATATACATATATAGTTCGAACCTTGTTAAGCCATAAAAATCCATTTTATAAACTTATAAAGTTTCCTAGGTGATGATTTAACTATACACAATTATATATAACATAAAATGAAAGTATTAAAAAGATTAGAGTCTTAGATAACCTTAGATGAGTATAGGGTGAAAGATGAACACAATCAAACCCAACTAAACAAGACCATAATTCGAATTTATGAGTAGAAAAACCTAATTTCTTTTCTTGTATACTTCTTGTTAAACCACAACCCAAGCTTTCAATACACTTTGAATGATCTTAGATATACTTGATATCAATGCTTGAACACTTGAAATACCTTATAATTAAAATTAATATGAAACCCTAGTTATAAGAGTTGAGCTGTGGGATTTTTTTTAGGAAAAAGGGAGAGTTTTTGCTTGGTTTACTTGCTAGTGTAAGTTGTGTGTATTAAATAAACATAAGACTTTCCTTAAGTAGTAGTAGTAGTTTGCTATGAAACAACCTTAAACAACCCATAGTTTACTAAATGGTTTAGGGTACTCTTTGTAAGAGTTTGTAAGACCTCTCCTCCTCCCTAGGAGGAGGGAGACGTCTAAACCAATGGTAAGAGGGGATGGTACAAGTTTACAAGCCAATTACTTGAAGTATGTGATTAAGAGTACATGGTGGGGTTTTAAGGATTTGATACTAGTGGGTTTTAGTTATTTACTTGTTTAATGTATACTGTCAATAATTTATAACACTTGCTTGCTGTAAACTTTGACTTGTTTGATTTCGTTTCCGTTAAATGTTGGATTTTTAAATTACGGTTTTAACTATGCGATAATAATTAAAAGCAAACGCGTAAAACTCAACAAAAAGGGTAAGTCTTGAGTCGTAAAATGACGTGAAAATTCAGATTGTTACAATATATCCTTGTTTGGTTGCTGTGCTCAAATCCTCTGGATGCTTTCCCATTTAATTGACTATGGATTTAACTTCAATAAGATTCCTTTGTACTCGGACTCAAAAAGCGCCATTGCCTTATCTTGCAACACCATGCAACACTTCAGGATGAAACACATCGTAGTTCGCTATCACTTTATAAAAGAGCAAGTGAAATGAGGTTGTGATTTTCACTTATTGTTAAGGATCGATTAATCAGCTGGTGGATTTCTTCACTAAGCACTCGCTCGATTGAGAATGCTTTACTTCCTGATTCAACCACCTCGGTATGCTAAGCTATCTACACCGGAGCGTGACGTCTTGGGAGGGTCAGACGAAGAGTAACTCGATTTACTACTTCATGTATAGTACATAGGATATACAATACTATAAGTAGATTAGCTTATAAAAACAAAAACAACAAAAAGATTTTCTTTCTTTCAAATTTTTTTCAAAAATCAAATACAAAAATATATAATTTCAAAAATAAAATATAAAATCAGAAAAATTTTCAAAAACCATAAAAAATCTTCTCGACGTGTCTTTTAGAATCGATAATATCTACGACCTTGGAAATGTCCATTCAATATTGAAAGGTTTGTAGATAAAGTTCGACTAAAAGTTTAAAGCATTTTACAACATGTCATCTCAATTTTTTATTATAGCTTGTTAATAAGTATCAGATAACAACCCGGACCCTAAAGAAAAGAAAATTGTACGCTTCAGTGCAGTTATCCTTAACAATGAAAAGAGAAGTCTTTTCGGTCTTGAGTTTAAAGATTCAAAACATTCCAAGTTTTGAAACTCAAGAACATGACTTGTGTATACTTTGCTACACAACTCGCGCTTTCTAAAAATGAAAATGTACGACAAAAAGTGCATTTTGTCCTTAAAAGAATAATTTTCTTTAACTCGAGCAATTTTTCTCAAAATGTGTTTATCAAACATGCTCGAGTTAAACAATTTTTTTCAAAAACTGCTGGAAATAAAGTCAGAATCAGTTTTGTCATTTAAATGGAAAAAGATTTTCAAGAAAATTCGAACGCTCGAACAAATCCAAGAAATATTTAAATAGACTACGGTCTTTGTTCGAGGGGGAGAATGAGCTTTTATATGAACATTTCTAAAAATGTTCAAAAATAATTCATCAGTATTAATTAAATTGGGAAAAACGAACAAGCAATTTTGAATACTTCAACAAATTGTATAGCTCTTTAAATGGAAAACAGGTATTTGTTTGAGGGGGAGAAATTAATTTTTTAATCAAGAGATTTTGAACAACTCAAACAAATTCTACAGCTCTTTAAATAGAAAACGGGTATTTGTTGGAGGGGGAGACATAATTTTCAGAAAAATAAATTTTTCAAAAAAATTGTGAAACTGATTTTGGAAAAGTGTTTAAGTTAATTAATTGGTCATCATTTGAGGGGGAGTTAACGAGATTGACTCCGGGACTATGCTTGCAAAATAGATTTTAGCTTAAAATTATTTAGCATAATTTTAATTAGTTAACTATTTCTAGGACCTAGAATGCTAGTTAGTTTCATAATTAAGGTGTTAGGGTAATGCTTAAACTTTAGGCTAAGTTTAATAGAGCTTAAAACCTCTAGGGACTAATATTGCCAAAAACCGAATCCCCTCCCTTTTAATAATCCCCAACCGATCAATTTTAACACCACAACAACTTTTTTACCCAAAATAATTTCTCCCTCCTTTCTTTCTCTTGTGGATCGGTCAAAACCAAGCAACCAAAAGAAATCGTTTTTGATCAAAGGTAAAACACGAAAGTCATTCATAATCTCTTATAAACATCTTTGTAACATGAATTCTCTGCATCTAATTCACTAGCCTGTTTCCTGTACAGAACACCCTTAGGGTTGTGTTAGTTTTGATTGATTGGATGTATTGTGTTATTTGTTTAGCTTAATATCACTAATCTTGCTACTTGGAACTAAAAGGGTTTAATCTTTAAGCCTTAAACACAAAGACTAGAGATTTTTGAAGGTGAAGACAAAGTGTTTGATAAAATGCTTGTGAAGACTTTGGTGAAATTGGAAGACTTAAAAATTAAAGACCTTAAAGATGAAGACTTGAAGTCCAAAACCGAGTCAAATGAGCCAAGCTCATGGATCGGTTGAACCTTGTCAACTAACCCACACCTAGATCGGTTAGCCAAGACCAACCGACCCACCAAAGTTGGTCAGTCAAAGCCAACCGACCCACGGTTGGGTCGGTCACCAAGGTCCAACCGAACCACGGTTCGGTCGGTCACCATGGTTCGACCGATCCTTCGTGATCGGTTAACCATTTGGTCTGAATACAAGTCCATGTCCACCAAAGACCATTAGTTGAAACCCAAAATTGTCTTGACCCATTTATAACCAAGTAAGACTTTTAGCCCGTTTCAAGCCCAATACCGTTTGGCCCGATGTTCAAGCCCACCGATTAATTTTATTTGACCCGGTTTAAAGGCACATTGGACCGAGACCAAGTTTGACTTTTGTTTGACCCTCGTCTCACGTTTGACCAAAACGATATATTTTTCATAACCTTTTATCAATAAAACACTAAAAGATTCAAAATTTCAAATATAAAAAAGAAAAGGTTTTAAACTATTCAAAAAGTTCACAAATTTTAAAGCGTCTAAAACTTAATAACTTTTTCAAAAGTATTAAAGTTTTTTTTAATCACGAAAATTAACGGATTATTTAATTAGGTATTAAAACGGATATATTTAATTGTGTAAATTTTATACGATTTTTTAAATATCTCGTAAACTTAATCTCAAAACCTTAAACTTAGATGATTAGATCGTTGACTTAGTTTGACCATGTCCTATGGATTTTAACGTTGACTTTGAATGTCGTCGTTGACCGTTGACCATTGACTTTGACCGTTGACCAAGTTTGACTTTCTCAATCCCGTGCTTATTAAGTTCTTTTGGTATGAAATTGATTATGTGTTCACATGTATGAATAAATGTTCTATCTGCTATCTGTGAAAAATGTCAAAAATAGTTTAACAAATACTTTTATATCGAAAAACCTGCCAGTAATCTACGATGTAGTGACCTATCATCATAAGATATAAGAATATTCCGAAATAAACTATCTTTCTGATTAAATGTGTTATATTGGATATATCTCTCGTAAATTTCACCACAGTGCACTAAGGTATTATTTGTAATAATCATGGTCGGTCTTCGGATTAACCAACTAGTGAAGTGGATCACTATACTGGTACTTGTACCATGTGTGGTTCTCCCGAGGAACTTAATCTCGTTCGAGATGATTTAAAAAAAATAATAGTAATGATGTGTGCAGATTTTATAAACTTTATTGCTACAGATTTTTACATGTCATTATCTATTGATTTTCAAAATAACACAATGTTGTTGCAAACTGAATTTCCAAGACAAAAGTTCTTTTGAGTCTACTTTGAAATAATTTGACTAAGAGTTACTGATAAATCAAGATGGCTATTAGGGCTAGTTATCACCTAAAAGCTGATAATGTTTTCCAGTTTAGCATAATTCTGTGTATCTTTTGGGGGGGGGGGGCGCTCAGTGTTTTTTTACTAAAAGGAAAACTCATTCTCATGCGAAACAATCATTTTCTGAAAAGTTTTTCTTCCATACAAAAGATGTTATTTCTCTAAAGATTGGTCAGATGAACACTTTTTAAGCATGAGAAAATTGAAAATTCTCGTTCATTCTTCCATCTTTTATTGTGTAGAAATAGTATCCTTGAACTTAATTTTAGTGAGGATAACAAAAAAGAACGAAGAGATTAAATCGTATGTGAAAAGAAAAGAGCATACGTCTTGTGTCAGCAAAAGCAAGAATAAAGGCACATGAGAAAGAAAATGACATAAGTATGGACAAAAAGAAATGCCCGTACAAAACAGACAGAGTGAATAAATACATAAAATGAATTAGATTGTTGTTAGTTTCGTATTCATGTAAATAATCTAAGTTTTGAAATCTTATTCTCAGAATTCATAACAGTCAAAAGAACATAATCTCAAGCTGAAATTGTCTCTGACGAACAGTTGGTTCTGCGTGCTAACAGACCTGTCATCAAGAAGAACAACCAGCGTATCGCTTCAGATTTACATATCACCGATACAATGCTGAGATTTTTCTTTAAATTCTAAGAAACCACAAGCTATACAAACAGGTTTCCTTAACTACAACCGTACTGATCATCTACTTACACAGTTTTGGACAACCATCAATCACAACAAAAACAACCATACATTCACTTTCGAACTAAACACTCACACTTTCACTCTCACACCTAGGCTACTCAAAACTGTATTGCAGATGCCTCCTCCTGATCGCAACAACACTTATATCAAACCTCCCTCAGAAATTCAAATTCTTGAATTCATCAAGACACTTGGTTATGATGAAGATCCAGTAACAAAGATGATTGTCGTTTCAAAAATAGTCGCCACAAGACTTTATCAACTTGAAGAGCTATTCTGGAGTGTACTCAACAATGTCCTTACGAGAGAAAGCTCAAGCTGGGACATAGTTAGGCTTCCGAAAACTTCAGATATTATGGGGATATCAGTTCACTCTGCACATATTTTGGACTTCGCATCATTAATTTGGGACAAATTTGAATGGCAAACAGTTGAAAGATCATCCAGACAATCAAAGATGTCTAAGCAGTTGTACACCCGCTTCACCAAGCTTATCATTGACTACATTCTTTCACACAACAAGAGTATTCCTCGCAGATCAGATTCTAAGTTGCACAGTTCACAAGATGATCAACCCATAACCAAATTGTTAAGCATGACTAACGGTGACTACAAATTTGGAATAGAAGTTCCCGATGCAATGATCAGTGATGTAATCAAGAAGAAAGCAGGGTACACATATTATATGGCTAAGAAAGTGGAAAGTGAGAAAGCTAAAATTGTTGATAAACCAGAAGAGCAAAATGTATCTCCATTCAAAAGTGGAAGAGAAAAAGGATTTATGTGTTCTGGTGATCAAGTAGTGAAATGCTACCAACCAAACTCTAAGAAAAGAATGTTGTTGCCACAGGAATAAGATCTCTATTCTTTGAAAGAGACAGTTGTAGGTGAACTTGCACATTCCATCAGTATTCAAGAACCATGCTCTCAAGGACGTCGAATGAGTCAATTGACAATTGACGGCCAACTTGACGATACAGTTTCAGATACATATGCTGATTGGGGATAGAAACTCAAAGGTCTTGCAGTTGATGATCCAGTAGTTTCGTCATTGCTAGACTTAAGGAAATGATCAAAAGCTAGTAGACTTGAGAATTTGAAGCAAAAGAAGCAAACAGTTGCAGAAGAATGATCGAGTGCTGCTCACAACAAATACTATGCTTCATTGGATACTGATAGTGATGCAATACTCTACTCTTCAAGTTCAGACAAAATAAAGGAAAGTGCAAATGAAATTGATGATGCTGATGAATCTGATATGGATTTATTAGATGATAATCAAAACGGAGATGATGGTGCTGCATGGTATAGAGTGTTCATGCATAATAAGTCTACTGCAACACCTAATTCTACCCACCTCAGTCTGGCGGTTACAAGTTCCTCTCTAGACTTTATTCAGACCTTCCTAGATGAAACACATGCAAATGAATTGACGGATTTTATGAGTCATCTAGTGTATACTGATGCTCAAACAACCTCAGTGGTGCATAACCCAGAGAATCCGAAGTACCACTTGGTACACATGTAGATGTTCTAGCAACAAAAACTTTAATGTAGGAAACGTTCCCAAACGAGAATGCTCATCATTTATCATCTCCACCAACAAATAAAACGTCCTATCCTAAAACAACTCCCCAACCAAGCTCACTTCAAGCCAAAGCAAAGTAGCTGATGCAAAAGGCGAAAAAGAATATAAGGAAGATCAACTTCAAGAAGGCAGTCGCACAGAAATTCAGAGAATATGATCAGAAGCTGGAAGCTCTTACAAATTTCAATGTTTTGAAGCATTTGAAAAAGCTACTAAGCAAGTGGAGTTCTGACTAAAATCAAAATGCTTCTGCCTACTCATAGCCCCAAATGCCATTGTAAATAATTTAGGCCTAGTCTTAAACCTCTTTTGCGCTCAAAAGTTATGAAAAACAAGCCAAATTCAATCTCTTCGCTTAATCATCTCCACCTTCCACTGTTGATCCCTCCCCCCCATCACATATGATCTAAAAATAAAGCTGCTGAACCGAATTGACTCGAACAAGTCAAATGAGACTCATACCACACATAAGCAACTTTATTATACCCTTTTATGAATCCGTCATTCTTGATCAAGATGCACTCGATGCTCAAGCTGCACAATCATCCTTTCACAAAAGGTCTCACGATAATCAGGATCCTCCTAATAATCGTGAGGGGGAGAATAAGAAGAAACGTCGAAAGGATGTCGGTGAACCTTCTTCTAGATCATCAAGACAAAATAGATCTCCCGTGGTTATAGTACAAGATGATACACCTGCCATGCTAGACCAAGCATATATTCTTATCCAAAAACACTCCAAACCAGAATGGTTTCCAAAGAAGTCGGGGTTAGCTAAAAGGGGAACGGCATGGTTTGACTTATTCTTAAAATCAGACATTGATAAGAATGAGAATCATATTCTTGGACCATCAACTGTTGCCATAGCAAAGAAGTTTAAAGAACTGATCCAGAAGGACGAGCTTAGAATAGCAGATATCGAAGGCGCAAGATTAGAACGGCTAAAGGTATAGTACAACAATGATGTAGAACTCGAATACCATGTTAGTCAACTCAAAGCAACAGTATTATCAGAAGCTTAGTGGAACAAGATGAAGGAGATGTCTCTAAACCCAGATCATTTGAACGACACATGTCAAAAAGTACAAAACCACATCCTTGCTTCTACAACAACGACTATACTTACCTTGTGGGTCTCAGCACAGAAGAGAAGTATACTACTTCTATCACTAAGCATTATGATGCGAGTACTACAAAGAAGGTATTGAAGATATGATCCCTGAAAGATGGAGCAAAGAAGTTTGTCGCTATCACTTTGAAGCTCTTAATGGTATACACCATTGGGAAGAGGACATAATTGATTTCTTCAAAGCAGGAATGAGTGTCGTAACCGAAGGAAACGTTACTCAGATTTAAAGATCAAATCAGTTGTTCGTATAGTTGCAAAGAAGAAATGAGGTTATGGTTTCTTAACATCATGTAACAACCGGCAATTTTTGGAATTTTAAATGACTATTTTACCCTTTGACTGTTAGGGTCCGACTTGACTTTTTGACTTTTTGACTTTTGATCTTTTATTGTCACATAAAAACGATTACCGCGTAACCGGTAATTTTTCGGAACATATTTAAATAAATCATATTTATTATTACATATCTCTCATGTGCAAATTTATTTTAACTTATTTGACTTGAAAACGAGAAGATATATGTTTTTCTAGTTGACTTATCAAAATGACCCGCAAATCACGTTTTAACAAACTCGACTCTAAAAGCAATTTGATGTAAAACGACATTCCGGACAACTTTTTAGTTTTGCCCGAAACCCAAAAATAAGCAGAAAATAACTGAAATACACTCGCAAAATTTTAGAACGAGAACAAAAGTACGACACGTGATAAATAATTAATTATTAATTTAATTAACATTTTTTATTAAATAAAAATATTTAATAATTTATCTTCATATTATTCAGAAACGTTTGATTTAAAATGCAAGTGTTCAAGTTAAAGTTCATCTTACGGAAAAGGCTTATCAGTGATACGCAAATAAATAATAAACATTTTAAATAAATGTTATAAAACATTATGCGATAATGAATACTCAATTTCATGGGAAAAATTATTTCGAACGCAATGGCGCAACTTTCGTGTTTTGATATCGTCGTTAGCTAGACCTAAACGAGCCCCTCGAACCACCTATTTTATAACATTACACTGTGGGCCCCTGTGGTAATATTTCACCATCTTCCCTCAACTATTATTCACTTGTCACATTTTTTTATAAGTTTTGGGTATAAATACCTAACTAGTTAGGGTTTTGGTCATTTTTAGTTGCTAACCCTAGCCCCTATTCTCTCATACTTTTTCGGCAGCCACCGCCGCTCCGGCCAACTCCGGCCGCAACTGCCGCTATCCCTACCACCGATCCACAAATATCATCAACATCATCCCCCACGTCACCATTAGCTGACGCCATCACCACCTCCCACCCATTCAGCCGCACTTCCACCGCCATACCCACGGCACAGCAGTCGTCGCACCATCATCATCCATCCGAACACGTCACCACCATCCCCTCCATCATCATCCACCACCAACACCACCATCTTCATCAGTCGCCATGGCTGCCCCACCTTCGCAGCCTCATCGCCACCTTCACTACCACGCCAACATCATCACCACCTCGTCACCATTATGGCCACGGCTCAGCCGCCACCGTAGCCGCTGCCACCACAGCTACGCACCACCATAGGTGCGTTTTGGTTTTTAAAGCAGCACCAAGGGTGCGTTTGGATCTGGGTTCAACACCACAAGGGTGCGTATGGTTTATAAAACGCCCACATAGGGTGCGGTTGGTTTTGTAAAATAAGCACCGAAGGGCACGTTGGGTTTCGGGTCAACACCAACAGGGTACGTTGGGTTTTATGGTAGCACCGAAATGGTGCGTTTGGTTGTTCTTATTAGCAACATAGGGTACGTTTGGTTTTAGAAACTACACACCTAAGGGTGCGTTGGTTGTTGCTTAACAGCACAAGGGTGGTTGGTTTTCACGCCGAGTAGGCGGTTTGGTTGGCTGTGAAATGCCATAAGGGTGCGTTTGGTTTAACAGAATTACAATAAGGGTGTGTTTGGTTTAACAGAAATACAATAAGGGTGCGTTTGGTTTAACAGAAATACAATAAGGGTGTGTTTGGTTTAGCAGGAAGCACCAAGGGGTGCGTTTGGGTTAAGAGAAACGCAATAAGGGTGCGTTTGGTTGAGCAGGAAACCGTAAGAGTGTGTTTGGGTGAGCCGTAAGGGTGTGTTTGGTTTAATGCGAAACAGCCTTTAAGGCGTGTTTGATTTATAAAAATCGCCTAATAAATATATTACAAGTTTTGGTAAAATATAAAAACCGGATTAAATGGTGGTTAATGGTTAAATAAATGTGTTATATATTATTTTTGTTTTTGTGTTTTATAATCTTAAGGGCGTGTTTGGTTTTACTTACTTTATCATTTGTTGATTTAGTTAGATATATATTGAAACGAGGGGTATTTTACAATACGGATTGATTGAAAAGGGAAAAACATTGGATTTTGTAAAAATGGGAAACGTCTTATAAACGAAAAAGTCATGCCGAAATTTCTATAAATTTCTTTAAATAATAATTTGATCTTATAATTTCTATTACTTTATAGACCGATAAATGACAAGGTTATATAAAAGTATTAGAATATTAATTTGTATTATACAATGACCTGGTAGATAACGAAAAAGTATACTTTTACAAAGGGATAACTATTTTAGCTAAAACCGTCAAGGAAACGAAATACTAAATTATAAAGTATTGTTTTATAAGGCAATGTAATAACTTTTGTAAAAGCTTTAAGGATGACAATTATCTAATTTGAAACTTTAAACGTTTCCGTTTTTTTCATTCATATTGTGTTTACTTATATGCAAACACTATTTGTTAATTTATTTGGTGATTTCTGAACACATGTCGAATCCTTTTATTTCAATTTTTTTTCTACATTTTTATATAATACTGGCAAGGTATTTATATTAACTCGATTATATATTTGATTGGGTTTTCTTTGTTCTTTAAATTCACGTTTCTGAAATTATATACTCGTTTGTTTTCCATATGTAATTATTAGGAAATATTTTTCCATACTTTGTGAATTACTTTCGATTTATTTTATTTAACCAACACCAAACTATTACAACTTTAAATCTCCCCCAGATATTTTATCAACGTTGTCGCGTTGTTGTATCATCCATCAGAAAACCAATACATTATCCTAGGTTAGCTGGGTCATAGGCGTTAAGATAAACCGCACTCCTTGGTCGAGCCGTTCGGTTTCCGTTTGTGTTGTTGCGTTATATGTACACTTTTGCCAATCGTTTTTCTCATCGAGTGAGTTATAGCCCCTCTTCTACTTGTTTTATATTACCTTTACAATCTCGAGGGGAATGCATGCTCATACAACTTGTTTACATACTGTTTACATACTCATACTTATATCATTTACAAAAACTCGGTTTACTTGATTGATATCACACCTCTTTCTACTTATGGATTATTTATTTAAAGCGTGGTTATGAATACAAGGTTATTTCTTCATTGGACATCAATGGTTGTGGTTATCATTCCTGTTCCGTGTTGCCTAAGTATCGATTAGAACCACTCTCTTGCACGTAAATATCATGAAACTGCTAATTACGGATGTAAGGTGAATGGTTATATATAGATCTATTGGGACTAATTTATCCTTAGCGGCGTGAGTAGCGATAACTACCTATGGGGTTGATAACGGATATTATACCATGTCAATCTCATTGGCGTCTTGGTCAGACACCGGTAGGGCGGAATACACTTGGCATATTATATGTACACAAATTAGCTTCGGTGTCATGAGTTTTGCGCAATAGTAGATACATTTTATGTGATACTGTATATGTTATACTGTGGTGAAGCAGTATACTGTGGTGAAGCAGTAGACACTATACTACTTTGTTGAACATTACTGATTACTAAACACTTTTCATTATACTGTGGTAAAGCAGTAGACACTATACTCTTTCGGTTCTACATTTATACTTACATTTCTGGCGACTATTATAAGGATTGAAATGGTCATGCATACTTTATAAATCTTTTGATTTCAACATTTACATATACAAAAATCTATGAACTCACCAACTTTATGTTGACACTTTTAAGCATGTTTTTCTCAGGTAAATTAGTGCTGGCCTGTGCATTAGGAGTCTAAATTGATAAGGTTTTCATTCATGGATTTCTACTTACATACAAATGATCAAATCTCGTTGTATTGCTTTCAAGCTTTTCATTGTGATGCAATTATGGGACAAATGTTATATCAATTTCAAGAAAATCAACGAGATGACTTTTCAAATGACACATTTAAAGGTCGTTCTCTTGTATCTGATGTTATTTTATTATGAAGTAACACTCCCAGACATATTTCCGCTGCGACACATTTTTGGGGGTGTTACAGATTAGTATCAGAGCACTGGTTATAGAGAACTAGGTTGCATATTTTACCTAGACTATAACCGTTTTCACAAACATTGCATCACATCAAACTTTTTCATGTGCATACACACTACTTGCTTACATTACTTGCTTACGTGACTTATATATATATATATATATATATATATATATATATATATATATATATATATATATACACTTACCTTTTCTTGCGAATATTTTACGCTTGTTTTATATGAAAGTTATTTATATAAATACTGGGACTTACACCTCAAACATTGAGAGTTACACAATGGTCTCATTTTACTTCTTAGACATTGTGAGTTGCACAATCGTCTCACTTCGTTCTCAGACATTGTAAGTTATACAATAGCCTCTAAAAACTTTTTATAACCTTATCATTTCGTTTTATACGGGAAAACGTCACAGTTTTGTTTTCACTGGATATTATGTGTGATCTAAGTATTGCAAGTCTTTATATGGGCGGGCTTTGTAAAAGGAGAATAAAATGTAATTGTTTGTTAACATCGTTCAGAAAGACCTTTTTATTATTTCTATAACCATTACTCATTCTACTATATTTAGAACAACTTATGTCGATACTCCCTGATTTGTTTTACTCTTTGTCTCTAAAGACGAGTGTTAAACACTCGTCCCATACTCATTAGAGCACATGCATCGTCATGTCATCCACCACCTTGAAGGTTGTGTGAGTACGTGTATTGCATCGGAAATTGTTAGGTAGGATGATTTATAATCTCTTTATTTGAATGGATTGGGATGTCTCTTCATTTAAATAAATAAATTGTCAATCACCGAACCAGAAGTTTATCATTTCTTACTTACATAAATTTGGACGCTTCTTTATGTAAATAAGGAATTATAAATGAGTGGGCTTAATGGTATCCGATATGAAATGAGTACGAACTCGAACCCGATAATCTCCGGAATCCGTTATAAGGGTCTAAAAACGCAATCGTGTCTTACCACTCAGCAGAATCTTAAGGCCTCACTTGGAACTACCTTATCTGATTCTTAAGTTATTACTTTTGCCGTTACAATATTTACGATCATGAACTGTTGGTGGAGCTAACCGACTTATGCATACTTGAGCTAATGGAGTTGATTCATCCTCGAACTAACGACTGAGTATCATATTCCGTCGTCTATCGCATAAGCTCTCCCGCAAGCTCCTCCCATTTGTTGAACTTTATTTTGGGGATATTGTTTCTCGAAATGTCCTCACTCTCTGCATCCCATCACCATTTGTTATAGTTATTGTCGTTATGGTTGCTGTTGTTGGGTCCTGGAGCGGTCCCAGCTTGTACAACTTTATCCAATAGGTAATGCAACCCCCCCCCCCCTTAAATCAGATAAACACCGATCGACGAAACATCTAGTCAAACTATTCATTTCGGGCCACTAGTACGAAGACTTAGGTCGCGATACATCATAGTACTGCCAAGTAAGTTGAACACTTACATTCATTAACCTCGTCCGTTATTAATCATCGAACATTACAGATATCAGAAACGAGACTCTGTCCTTAAACATTTAAAACATTATATAGACATACTCACGCGACTACACTTTCTCCTTCGATGCTTTCACTATTAAGAGACTTTCTTTATAACGCGTTTATATCAGTCATAAGACCTGTAATGATATTTATTTGAGATACCTATTTTGATGGATTAAATATCCTGGTCAAACTTAGCCAAAATTTTTGGTATATTGAGAAGTGTCGAAACATCAAATTTTACTGAATAAGATTATCAACGCCATGTTCAAAAATGATTTATTAAATCTTAGTTCTTTTCTTGGTCACACAATCGGTTAACACAAATTAAATCTCGGGACGAGATTTCTTTAAGGGGCAGGTACTGTAACAACCGGCAATTTTCGAAATTTTAAATGACTATTTTACCCTTTGACTTTTCGGGTCCGACTTGACTTTTTGACTTTTTATCTTTTATTGTCACATAAAAACGATTACCGCGTAACCGGTAATTTTTCGGAACATATTTAAATAATAAATCATATTTATTATTACATATCTCTCATGTGCAAATTTATTTTTAACTTATTTGACTTGAAAACGAGAAGATATATGTTATTCCTAAGTTGACTTATCAAAAACGACCCGCTAAATCACGTTTTCACGACTTGGACTCTAAAGCAATTTGATGTAAAACGACATTCCGTGCAACTTTTTAGTTTTGCCCGAAACCCAAAAACAAGCAGAAAGTGACTGAAATACCCTCGCAAAGTTTCAGAAACAAGAACAACGCGTACCGATACAAAAATAATTAAATTATATTTAATTATCACTTTTTATTAAATAAAAATATTTAATAAATTATTTATCATATTATTCAAAAAAGTTTGTTAAAAACGCAAATGTTAGAGTCAAAGTTGTATTTTTACGAACAAAGCTTACCCGAGACATCCAATGACTACCAAATAAATAATAAACATTTTAAATAAATTTCATAAAACGTTTATGAAAACTAGTCATGTAAATACTCATTTTTGTGGGAAAAATCATTTGGCACGCAATGGCGCAACTTTCGTGTTTTGAATCATTCGTTAACTAGCTTAAACGAGACTCGGACCATTATTTTACGAAACTACACTTAATATTTACAACATTAACCCCTAAACTATTTGGTACTTGCTACTTGGTTTTATAACGTTTTAGTATATATAGTTAACCAACTAGGGTTTCATTCATATAAACCTAGCCACCACACACACACTCCTCCTCCATCTCTTAAATATCTGGAGCCGACATACCCATTGAGGGTTTCATCTTTGGCGTCAACTACAACACAACAACCAATCACCATATGTTTTCTTCCGTACGCGCCTCCACCACGCCACCACCACCTCCTATCGTCGTGTCGCATTACTACCCTCACCATCATCACAGCCGCTCCTTTCCCACTATCGCGACTGACCCCCACCGAACACCACCATGGGTGCGTCGGTTCATGGTACCGCCCCCCTAGGGGTGTGTTTTGGTGGCAGTCACCCTAAAAGGGTGCGTTCGGTTTTCTTAACACCCACGAGGGTGCGTTTTGGTTTGATATTTCGCACCAGGGGTGCTTTCGGTTTGGGTTTCACGAGCACAAAGGTGCGTCGGTGTTTGTGATTAGCACCATAGGGTGCGTTTGACTGGTTTTGCAGCCAAATAGGGTGCGTTTGGTGGGGCAGCCACCACTAAGGGTGGGTTTGGTTTTAATAGAAAACACCACAAAAGGGTGTTTGTTTCGGTGGTTCAGCAGCTAGGCTGCGTTTGGTTTTTATAACCGCCCCACGGGTGCGTTTGGTTGACTACCACCACCACAAGGGTGCGTTTGGCAGTCACCACCACCAAGGGGTGCGTTTGGGTTGTTATAACAGGTGTAGGTGCGTTTGGTTTTTATAACCGCACCACGGGTGCGTTCGGTTTAGCAGTTAGCAGCTAGGAGTGTTCGGTTGGTTTGTAAAACATAAAGGGAGCATTTGGTTTTGGTTATGACCAGTTAGGGTGCGTTTGGTTTGGTTGTTAAACAGCAATAAGGGTGCGTTTGGGTTAAGAGAAGACAACAAAGGGTGTGTTTGGTTGAGCAGGAAATCAATAAGGTATGTTTGTTTAACAGCAAAGCTGTAAGGGTGCGGTTGGATTGCAGAAATTGAATTAAGGAGTGTTTGGTTTATCAGAAATGCAAAAAGGGTGCGTTTGGCTTAACCGTTTCAAAGTAAGGGTACGTTTGGTTTATATATAAAAATTAACAAATAAATATAACACAAGGTTTTATAAATATTAAAACCGGATATAATGGTGGATAATTGGTTAAATAAATGTGATTAGTTATTATTTTCGGATATATTATATTAGACCCGTAACGGACTCATAATATGAAAATAACGTCAATAACCAATAAATACACTTGAAATTTCTAGGATGCGTTCTATTAATAGGTTTGAATTGTGGGATTTGCCGTTTAAGTCTTTCGACTTGGGATCGTTTTTATAAACGGAAAGGCCATGACGAAATTTATATGAATTTATATATTTAGTAATGATTTACTAAAGCTTCTATTATTTTAGAAACCGATAAAGGGGACTAAGTTATATTTTAAAGATACATAAATTTGTATTATACAATAACCCGACTAACGAACGAAAACTATACTTTTACAAAGAGTCAACTATTTTAGACACGACCTGTCGAGGAAACGAAATATAAATTATAAAATATTATTTTATATTTTATAATTGTCAGCTAGAAGATAACATAATAATTGTTGTAAAAGTTTTATAAACATCGTTTAACTTAATTAGTAACCTTAAAATGTACGATTACGTTTATGCAAGAACTTTTTTTTATTTAATTAAGTGGTGATTTCAGAAAACGGGTCAAACTAATTGGTTAATTATTTACTCACACTTCTTATATAATACTTGCAAAGTATTATACATTTCATATTAATCTTTGGATTGTTTGTCTTTATTATATAATTCACGATACGAATTATATACTTGTTCATTTTTCATATGTAATATATACGGGATATATTACATATTTTGCGTTACTTTCGATTTATTTTATTTAACCAACCCCAAACTAATTACAACTGGATATCTAATCTTTATCCAATGTATCCCGTGACGGAACTATTCATCGAAGCCTCAATACATATCTAGCTAGTGGGGACTTAGCTGTTAAGATAAATCGCAACTTCTTGATCGAGCCGTTCCGGTCTTTCCGTTTGTGTTGTGCTTAATATGTGCAGTTCTGCAAATCTTTCTACAACATCAATGTGAGTTCATAACCTCGCTTTTTAATCTTTTGAATGTTTTATAAACCCGCGAGGGGAGTACATGCTTGTCTACAAACTCTTTTACTTATTCGGTTATCTTATAACAATGTGATTGCTTTTAAGAATATTGCGAGTTTATAGCCCCATGTTTTACTGGTTTTACATATATTTTTGGGGTGAGAACATGCTTGTTTACAAATGTATTTACATGGTTGATTACAAATTAGTTTACATACTTATTTATATATCTCGCGGTGAGATACAATACTTGGTTACACTTATGGACGCGTTTTGGGTGGAACCAGATTGCATGGGTTTTTACAATTGCGACGCAGTGGAACTTTTACATTTTATTACGTGTTTGCTAGGTAACAATACCCATGAGCCTTATCATGCTATAAATGTTAATTATGGTATAACCAATTAGATTGGTCTTAGTAAGCGCGAATGTTATAAATAGATCTATTTGGGTGTGACGCCCCCGTTTCGGGTGGACTTAGCTATCACGGGTCCGAAGTATAACTTGTCCGGATTTTGGATGTTCCGGGTAGAACATCAATACGGGCAATGTGGGCAATTTTATATTGCTATTTATTTATGTCGAGCTTCAGTATCATGAGCTTAGGAAAACGTAATGACATTTTGTGATGTTTGCATTTGATGCATTATCACGAGGGAAATCTTGCGGTCCTACACTTATACATTTTTACCATATATATTTGGATATTTCAGTGATGGTTTAGATTTCTCATGCATTACTTTGAAAAAAAAATAAAAAAAAACACCAACGGTGGTCATTTTATCATAAGTTTTTGGGGGACTATTTGGGGATTGAATATGGTCATGCTAATATTTTACAACTCTTTGAATTACAACATTATAATACATTTTGGGGAACATACAAGGATCGAAACGGTCACACATATTTTACAGAACTTTTGGTTAACATTTTGTTTACAGAAACCTATGAACTCACCAACTTTAATGTTGACACTTTTAAGCATGTTTTTCTCAGGTGAATTAGATGCTTGGCCTATTTGATGTGCATTGGAGTCTAAACTGATAAGATTTCAATCATGGATTTCTACTTACATACAAATGATCAAATCTCGTTGTATTGCTTTCAAGCTTTTTATGGTGATGCAATGATGGGACCAATGTTATATTAATTTCAAGAAAATCAACGAGATTACTTTTCAAACGGACACATTTAGAGGTCGTTCTACTATATTAGCGCTGTGTTTATGAAGTAACGCCCCCGGACACTTTTCCGCTTTGACACATTTTTGGGTGTTACAACAATTTGGCACGACTGCATTTATTAAGAGAGGATGATGGAACATCGGAACTATGATCCTCAAGATTTACTGGGGGGGGGGTGTCCTTTTTGTAGCAGTATAGTTTTAAGAACTTAGATTTGCAAACATTATCATTAGTTTTAGGTTTCTAGGTTTCTTTGAGTAATCCAATGTTCAACATGCTTAAGGGGTACTTCAGTAGTTGTGGTAATCCTAGTTAAAGGGCATGCATTTCCTACTATAGTGAAGGTCCGACCAGTAGGTCTCCAGATGTATCCAATATTTGTAAACACCTTTCCTGTTGGTTTCTAAACTTTTCTCTTTGAACTTTTCTTAACAGATTTAGATTTTACACGAGCATTCACATTATTGATAAAATCGAGAACACATAAATCATGATTATCAGAAAGCATGCAACCATTACACTTAACACATTTAAGTTCAGAATTCGCATTAAGCTTGGAATGCTGCAAAGTTGCAGTTCCTTTAGGTTAAACCACACTATTCTTATTTTTCAAACTAGATTTAACTTTCCTAGGGTGGGCTTCTACTTTATTCTTCAAAGTCCTACTTGGTGTTTGCTGAATCTTATCTTTCTTTGTATTGCCTGAAGGCTGTGATCTGCTAGCACCAGTAGACAGTTTTATTCCTGTAGAAGACAACATATGTTTGTTGAAAACTAAGTTTGATGAAGAAGAGGTTTTTGTGTTTGTGTTTCCTGAGGATGTGATGGGTTCAGTAAATCTAACTCTTTTGTCCTTATTTTTTAGGGTCACAGCCACTAATTTTTCACCAGAATTGTTGATACTAGGGCAAGTTTTACTGATGTTTGTAATCAACTCGTAAATTAGTTTAGAATACCTAAAGGCAGATTCTAAGGAATGATCTAGAGGATAAATTGCTTTAACATGTTCAACTAGATCCCTAAGAACTGCAGCTTCTTCCTGAGTGTGCTTAATATAGGCAGAGTAAGCTTTCCTTTTATTCGACAAGTTAGGGGTTATTGGTTCCACATCAATCTTAAACATCTCTGGATCAATAGTGTGTTTCGTGACAGCATTATCAACTAGAGATTTTCCTTTAAGTTTTCTTAAATCATCCTTGAGAGCGGTAATTACCAAAACTTTTTCCGGAAGACTAGCATTTAAATCAGAGATTTCCACAGACGTTAGATTGACTTGATTAATTAAATCATCACATTGTTCTTTTGATCGAATACGTGCTGGTTTAATCGAGTCATAAAGTTGTTTATAGGTCTATTTTAAATGCTCATTTTCAGCAATACGCTTTGACACCCTATGATCCAATTCAATATTAATTGTTTCAATCTCCTCTAAGTCCTTTTTAATCTTATCCTCGTTCATTTTTCCACTTAGAGATTTAATTTTCTTTTTTAACTTTTTTATGACCGTGTCTTTCTCTTGGACGCTTCTCGTGCTTAATATTTCCTTATATTAATCAAAACCACTTAAAACCGAATTTTATAAAAAAAAAAAAAAAAAATCGTAACATAATACTGATGGAGCTTCATATTAAGGAGTTTTCATCCTTGGTATATTGTTCTGACAGGTTATAGGTTTACGATTTTAAAGTGCCCTAGCTCCTCAAAGTTTACTGAATGACTTCTGAATTAAGATGGGCTAAACGTGATACAATACTTCCTAACTCTTTCAATCAACTCAAACTCTCAAAACTAAAGTTCTAGAGTACAAACTTCTTAGACTTTGACATAAAAACCTCAGGTTGCTTACGTGCGTTTACTATCATTTGTGCTATATCAACCTTCCCCCGTAAGATTGTGAAAAGGCTCATCTATCATTCTAAAATATTTATGCATCTACATATCCGGAAGATTCATACCTTCTTCGCATTTCCAACTTTTGAATGCTTTATAAACCCGCGAGGGGGATACATGCTTGCTACAAACTCTTTTACATACTCGTTTATCTTATAACAATGTGATTACTTTTCAAATACTTAGTGAATTCATAGCCTCACATTTTAATCTTTTCATAAACCCATGAGGGGGATACATGCTATAATTATGAATACATGTGTTTTACAAATTACATGCTATCCTGACATATCATTACAATTACTGTCTAAGTTATCTATCCTACAAGTCATTAAATTTGACTTCAAGTCGTTAAATTGACTTTGGATATTAATGTGTTAATATTACAAATCCTACAAGTCGTTAATATGACTTCAAGTCGTTAAATTGACTTTTGATGATAATGTGTTAGTGTTATTAAATCCTACAATAGTTAAATTAACTTCAATTCGTTAAATTAACATTGGGATGTTTATATGTTTGATATATGAGCATTTCAAGACGTTAAATGACTTTTGATGAAATGTTTTATACGATGTGCATAGACAAGGACAAGACCAATCAACAACAACCATTACAAGGCTAAATAAACGATAATTACAATGTTTACTATGTATAATTGTATTCGTTGTCATTTTTACTAAAAACGGGTAATCTAATAACTGAACCAAGATCATGACTAATATCATTTTAAATAACAATTGTGTTTATACAATTAATTAACAACTATGCACTTGTATTCAAAACTATTTATCAAACCTATGAATTTTCAATCAACCTTGGTTGACCTTTTAGCATGTTTATCTTAGGTTATTGAGCAATATACGGCACGAGTTGGCAAGGACTCGAAATGGCTAAAACTTGTTATTCATTCACATTGTATGTAATAGATTTGAAGACCGTCCTTGTAAAACTCGATTTGATAATGAATATATGTAACTTTTGAACAAACGATGTTTTAGATTTTGGGACCTGCATTTTGTAAAAACTCTGATTATAATGAATGATAACTAAATTTTTCTAACAACGTCTCTTTTAAAGTTGTTTTCTATTATTATGATTGTTGTATCCATGAAGTAATACCCCATATTAGCTTCCGCTGCTATATTGTAAAAATGGGGGTGTTACAGATTGGTATCAGCGCCATGGTTATAGAGAACAAGGTCAAAAACCTTAACTATAACCATGTAAATATACATATCTATTATACTATTACATAAATAACTTATGTTGTTAACAGAACGATCTCTTCTCCAAACCGCTCTACTTTCGATATCGAGGATGCTTTTTCCTCTATGAATATTCTTGACTATACTTCGGTCTCATCGGATTATTTCCCAGCTTCAGCGGGAAGCAGATCTTTTAACTCCTCGGAAAACTCTAATATAATCCCATCAGTGATCTCACCTCTCTACAATAATCCTTGTTTGAAGGACGTACAAGCATTTTATGCTAAGGAATTACCTATTTCATCACCAGATCCTATTACTTCACCAGCTATTTTGACTCCATCTCTGATATTATCACCATCACTACTATTTGATCCCCGATACTTTTTTGTTCCTGAAGAACTATTACCACCTAAGAAGCGAATCTATTCATCGTCTTCTTCCTCAACTACGTTATTTAATTCATCTCAGAATCAAATTTGTAATTTAGTATCACCATCTTCCCCAGTTTATACACCTACCCCTCCTCAGATATTTGAAATAGGAAAATGTTTAATTAAGATGTATCTAAAGCATCATGAGGAACAAATCGAAGATATTTTGAATTACTTAGAAGAACTCTCTTTTCACCGCATTGAGAAAATGGAAGAAGGACGTATTAATGGTAACGAACTAAAGACTGAACTCAAGGAAATCCATACTCAGATTATCAAACTTCAAAAGAAGCGGTTAGGGCAAAAGGATAAGATTGCCTTTGCTCACTACAGAATTTCCGATCTTAAACAAATCATTGAGAAAATCCAAGCTCGTCACCAAACAAATCAGGAAGATCTTTAGGATGTCATCTACCGGCTCAGAATCAACAAACTCTTAAACTAGTTATAGCTTTATCCTAAGCCACGGGATGTGTGGTATAAATAAAAACGCTTGTCAAATCTTGACTATGTATAGTAAAAAGGCAAGTTATTTATAAAGGCAATCCTGTTTTGTATCTTATTGTTTCCAACTTATCGCTCTTTCATCATCATTTCCACTAATTGCATCATTATCTCCGTCTTCATGAATCATACCATAACCCCTAAGTGCTTAAAATTCAAAAATAAGCATTTCTCTTTAAGCATTTTAAGCATCACATTTTCTTTTAAATATTACCTTTCAAAACTTGTGATGTCAACATCTAAAACACCAGCCATAACTTTAGCTGCCATCCGGCAACTAATTAATGATGGCATTTCCTCAGCTCTGAAAGCACAAGTTGCATCAATGGCAAGTGCTAGTAATCCCAATAAGAACACCGGGACAAGCGAAACTCCAGTAGCAAGAAAAGGAATCAACGATCACAAAAGAAATTTTGAGGATAAAGGAAACACCACCAACAACAACAATTATCTCAAGCATAACAACAATAACCACTCCAACAATCGCAATAACAACAACTACCAAGACAACAACAACAAAAACAACCGTAATAATGATTACCACCTACAGCAGAATAGAAGACAAGAAACCTTCAGAACTTATATTGCCACCAATGGATATACTAGAAACCTTCCCTTATGTAAAAGATGTAGACTACATCACACGAGACCTTGCAGTGTCAAGTGTCAGGTTTGCAACAAGATAGGTCACCAGACCAAGTACTGCAAAAACAACAGGGCCATAAGAAAGCATACTTAGAGACAAGCTTACTTTTTGTTCACTCTAGAATTTCTACCCTAGAAACAACTCTCAAGGATATTCAAGTTTCATCAGAATCTAAAAACCCCAATCATAACTTGTTCTACTTACAACAGTGTGACGAAGACTTGTCCAGAAATCCTAGTAGCAAAGGTGTGTGATTTTACTTATGGTGCTCAATGCTCACATTTGCTATCACTTTGGTATGAGGTCTCGTTAGAAGATAGAGGATTTTGTCAAGAGGTTGCGATCTACTTTATACTTTGGTCTTGGTATGAGTTTGACGTCACATGGATAACTTGTAAAGAATGATTTTTCCTTCAAACATAGCCTTCGGTAGGGCCATGAATGTTTATAACGAAGGAGTTACGCTCTCCTAAAGTCGGATAAAATCTAGGATTTTTATAACTAAAAAGTGAGCTGATTGAAACGTAAATATGGATTTTTAGGCGTTTTCGGGGCCGTTTGAGACCTTAGCGAATAATATAGTAACGATTATATATAGATTAAGCACGTTATGAATTTTCTTAAGGCATTATTTAGAAAGCGTAAGTGGTTTATTAGAAATGGAAATTTAATAATAGGCGTAAAGTATATATCGACGAAATAAAAGTGGAAACTAGAGTTTTTAGGGTCACTTAGCCTGTTTAGGCGAAATATAAACTTAGCGGATATATTTAGACGTCAGGTAATGTCCAAGATTTCTAAACTTTCTAAAAATAGTAACTTTTGATTTAAGTGCCGAAACTTAAAAACCTTATATTTTTACGAAATCATATTTTGACTAGTTAAACTAAAACGCAAACACATGTGGGTGATACCGACTTTCTAAAAATAGCATATGCATTATTTTACCTTTAATTTTCATTAAGACACGTCATTATTTATTTAGGTCACGATTAGGATTTCGTACTCGTATTTCGCTCGTTGATTTTTCCCCACTCACTGATTGGATTAAGGTGAGTCTCATAGCCTCTATTTTATTTGTTTTGAACTATTTGGGGGAGAATATGTAACACCCCCAAATTGGGTCGCAGCGGAATAATGAGTCCGGGAGCGTTACTTCGTAGATCAATAGCACAAGATATGAGAACGACCTCTAAAAGAGTCGTTTAAAATACGATACATTGGATTTATTGAAATTGTTTAATACAAAGCGCAACGGCTTAAATTGTTCAACATTTGATAACAAAGATTTTAGATCATAACAAAAATCCCAAGATGTAATGACTCCAAATCTTTTATGCATGACTCCCCAAAAGAGTATCCCCAATGTATCCTTAGCACCTCATGCCTCATTGACCTGAGAAAACATGCTTTAAAACGTCAACATAAAGTTGGTGAATTCATAGGTTTATGTAAATATAATGTAGGACCGCAAGATTTCTAAGTGTATGATAGTGCAACAGATGCAAACATCACAAAGTGTAATTACATTTCCCTAAGCTCATGACACTGAAGCTCGACATGTATGAATTGCAATATAAATTGCCAACATTGCCCTTGATGATGTTCTAACCCGCAACATCCCAAATCCGACATGGTATACATCCGTTGGTTCACTCCGTGACACCAGTGAGAGCTACTCACCCGGATGGGGATGTCAATCCCAAATAGATCTATTTATAACATTCGCGCTCACACAAAGTAATTGACAGTTCATGATAATGGGCACAGTGGGTTATCGCTACTTAGGCAAATACGTAATCATGATAAAATGTACACTTGCGTCTAATTTGTAAAACAATGCATGTTTCTCACCCCAAAAGTTGTAAATCATTGATATAGAAAACATGGGGCTATGAACTCACCTTAGTAAGTAGTCCTCTATGAAAGGTAATATACCTAAGTATGGCAAATGAATCACACCGTCAAATACCTAAGTAAATACGGCCAGTCTTAGTTTACAAGTTTAGGCCAACGACTTCGTGTATAAACTACAATAATTTGCTAGTTTATATATACTGTTATCACTTGTGTGGTGATGTACACGTTTATTGTATTCGTTTTCCTTGTTTGCTCTTGGGAAGATGTACGACTATATACTTTTAAGTATACACGGTGTTTAAGTATTAAGAGTTAAGTACACCTATTTATTATTCGTGTGACTTTAGTTATATAAGTATCCGTATTATACCACGACTAGTCTATAACACCCCCAAATCTGAGTTGCAGCAGAATATTGAATATCCGAGGGCGTTACTTCATAGATCAATAGCATAAGATATGAGAACGACAACTAAACATGCCATTTTAAAAAGATACATTGGATTAACAAAATACTTGTTCATTACATAAATGTTATGAATGTTAATAGTGAGTGAAGATTTATAAAATAATTTTTATAAAATTTTAAAGATTGATATCGTTATTTTTATTGTATCTCATTCGTTTTAATTCGGTTTTATTGATTCTTTGTACACATCTTTGTAATTAAAATCTCTATTTAGGAAAATTAATTCTCAACATTTCCCTGTCATGAACAGTAAACATATTTTTATAAATTTACTTTTATAAAAATACTTTTTAACTTAAACTTGTAAATAATGTATCTTCTTTGTTATAAATCCGTTCTTAATGTACTTTATAGTTTTAAAATCCTTATAACTTGTACTTTTTTCATAAAAATGTGTCCTTAGTTTATCAAATTCAAAATCGGTTGGGTTTTTATAAAATAGCTTTTATAAAAACCTTTATATAATCTAATTATGGTAATTTTCGTAAATGTATAATATTCGTTTATTGCTTGGCTTTCGAGTTCTTTCTATGCCACGGATTTCTAAAATTTTTACTATTTGAATGAAATATAGAAAAAATAATTTTATACATGAATTAAATCAGTGTGTATTTAAGTTTTTACATAATTAGTTTTATACACTTGTTTTGTATACTTTTTACTTTATTAAACCATTACAAGTCCTCTAACTTAATAAAGTATCATAAGTGATATTCTTAAGTTCCTTTATATATGTCATGATACTTGTCCATGAGTAAGTGTCTCTCAAAATTCGTTTGTCATATTTTTTGTATTTAAAACTTTTATCAAACTCAAATAATTCATAAAACTAACCATAGAAATTATTTAAACACTTATATATAATGTTTGTAGTTCCATTTTAAGTGTTATTTTCACATAATTGATATAAAATTTGAACCTTTATACCCTTTCTAATATCTAATGAAATTTTCATGAAATTAACCATTGTGGTGTTTAACATATATAAATGAATAAATGGAAATGTTAAATCTTAAATAGACCTTATAGAAATGTAGTGGAATGATGAACACAAGCCTATACTTAAGCTTTAACCCAATGAACAATTAGAAGTCAAACCTTCATTAGAAAAACCCTAATTAGTTTTCTTGTATAATTTGATAATCATCCAACCAAGCTTCCAAATACTCTTGTATCACCTTGTTATATTAATTGTAATGCTTTGAAAAACACTTGGAATACTTTGTAAAATGAAAACTTATGGAAACCCTAGCTACAAAATGTGAGCCGTGGGTTAGGTTTAGGAAAACAAGAGAGAGTTTTAGTGTTTGCTTGATAAGGAAAATGTGTGTTAAAATAAACCTAGGACTTACTTTATATAACAAGGGTTAGTTACTACATCCTTAAACTAACCAAGGTTAGTAGTATATGTTAATGGTACTATTTGTAGAGGCTTTCTCCTACTTATCTATGTAAATGGATGAATTGGATAGGGTTTTATTGGGTACTAAGTCTTTGTACAATCTTTAGAAACATGTGCAATGTAAGTGTCCTTGGTGGAGTTAGTTTAAGAAAAGTGATGTTTAACTATGGTTTGAGTCTCATCCTAACCCAACCAGCCCTATGTGGTTATTAAGTGATAAATTAGTTAATTTTTATGTATTGGGTATAATAGTGGGTATTTGTTTGAGTGTGGATAGGTATAGGTATTTCCGGGTATGCCTAAATGTATTTTATTGCGAAATGTAAACATTTTACGTAATCGATAAAAATAAATTAGGAAAAGTTAATAATTATACTCGTAATAATTATATAACAATTGCTTGACGTAAATTTTAACTTGTTTGGTGTCCGATTTAACTATAGGATAATAATTAAAAGCGAACGCGTAAAATTCTAAAAATAATAATGATAATAATTGAGTCGGGAAATGACCTAAAAATGAGAAATGTTACTTAAAAAAAAGATCTTGTGTATAAAAACAGGTTCTTCTCTTTCAAAGCTTCTTAACAAGCTCTGATACCACTTGTTGATCCCACTTCAATAGATCGAATTCCTTAAGCTTGTTTAAGGATTAGTTATATTAGATAAATCTAACACAACTATAGTAAAAGCTTTGTTTGAATGTATTAAAGATTATGCGGAATCTAATCTTTAATATTAAGAAGAATTATCAATGAAACAGTAATTTAAAACAAATAAGCTCCAATATTATTAATGATAATAATACGAATACTCTCAAAGTATTAGGGTTACAAAGACCTTGAAGCTATGAATTATATGACTAAGATTGATAAAGGATGATTTTAATAAGTATAAAACTCTATGCCCTAGGACCTCCTTTTATACACCAAGGAGTCCTACTCGGCTT
This sequence comes from Tanacetum coccineum, assembly GCA_026074375.1. NCBI lineage: Eukaryota > Viridiplantae > Streptophyta > Magnoliopsida > Asterales > Asteraceae > Tanacetum > Tanacetum coccineum. The sequence continues at coordinate 45,419 of BQNB010040359.1, forward strand.
ACAATACTTTCCTAAGTATATAAAATCTTTTCTATAAATAACTAATACATATCTAGTAAGCAGTACTAACAAACAATACTAACTTAATACTAGCAGTACTAACTACTTAGAATATTTTCTTGAGCAGTAGTAACTCTTCAGCAGCATTAACTTCAAGCAGTCTTTGTACTAGCAGTAGTAACTTTCACTAGCAGCATTAACTTCAAGCAGTCTTTGTACTAGCAGTAGTAACTTTCACTAGCAGCATTAACTTCAACTGAGCAGTCTTAACTTTGTACTAGAAGTACTAACTGTGTACTAGCAGTTGTAAACACTTATCATATTTTCTTTGAAGTCCATGAGCAGTGCTAACTTCATCAGAGCAGTATTAACATAAACTTGAGCAGCAGTAATTCTAACAGCATCAAGAAGATTTTTAATCCCAACAGGAATTAGAGGAAGATGCGGTTACCTTGCTGAAACGGATCCAAAAGTTCACCACAACTCAGGACATTAGGGCACGTGCAACTGTTCATATTTTTAATAAGATTAGTTTCACTATTGCTAAGGGAGTGGGGCCCCAGATAGTACCTCGGCTTCCCTCTATTTTTTATAAATCCTATGAATTTTTAATAAAAGTAATTTTATAAATAATAATAATAACAACAACAACATTGG